>JAMKCH010022632.1:0-29723 GCA_023653785.1 Ophioderma brevispina | reverse complement strand
TAACATAACAAAACACAAGTGCATTTGGAAAAAAGATTATCAATAAAAGAGGGCGGCGACCAGTTGGTGTGGTGTTATAGTCCAGCAGTTACAGTAAGCATGGAAAGAGAGTCATAGCGCAACCAGTAGATGACGGAATTTCCCAATCAAAAAAAAAAAAATGACTGCATAACCATACCCACAAGATTATATGCTGATCATAGAAAAAAATTGACGAGTTGCAGTAGACTCTCTTGAGCTCGCAGATGTAGTTCAATGGTGGAAAAGATGGGGTGTCAACTACAATTGGCACTTTACTCCCACTCCAACCCACACACATTACAGCTAGAGAATCATGTTTGCTCTGATGCTACAAAAGACCTGGTATGCGCTTTTCAATTTAAATGTACAGCAAACCTTAGAAAAACTCTCAGGATTTAATGGCCAATGTAGACTACAACATCACAAGCTCAAACCAAATTTACATTTTGCTGAATGCAAATTTGGTGGTGATGTTGCTCAACAAACTTTACTCCAAAAGACCAGTGGGGATAGGACATGCAACTTCCTAACAGCAACAAAACAACATCGACTTCCGGCGTAACCGGTGGTGATTGTATTTTCTAAGACTTAATGGTAGGAGGGCACTTTTACGCATATCGAACCGTCACACACAGACTTGGCAAAGACTAGCCCTGGGTCATGAATACCCCTTTAAATGACCATTATAGTGAAAATTGACGACTGTTTTGCAGTGAGGTTAATAATCCACTAACCTTGACGGATTTTGTCTTGAAAAAAATTCTGATATTACTAAGATCTTTTGAACGAAGGGTTAAGAAGCTGATTTGTATGTCACTGAGGGTAGAGATTTGCCATAGTAAAGCATTGTAGCAGCCTAGTGTCCCAAAATTATGTTTGGAAATCACCAATCGAGTGAGATCGTTGTCCTACCCCCCCGCCCCCTGCAAAAGACTGCAAGAGCATACTCTTTATTCTAATGTGCAGAACAAGGCAAAACAGCAATTTGCATATCACACAAAAATCTGTTAATTAAGTATTCAGGCTTTCCAATTACATTCACCATTCCTTGACCTGAATGTTTCACTGAGCAGGTTTTCTGCACTGCTCTATGCCTGTAAGGGATTATCTACAAATCCACACAACCTACAGGTACCTATTTACAAAGGGATCACAGGAATACTATGTGCAGTGAACCCTACTGAACAGTGAAAGTTTGCGGTCAGTAGTTGAAATCCAGATGGTGTTTGCGAATTAATTCCAGAATGCATGTAAGGTGCCATACGGACTATATTAAATCCCTTAAGTACTAGCACTAGCACTGTGAGCTACAATAGCCGAAAAGTCATGGTTTTTATATGTTAAGAATAGGATTATTTTTGGATCACATGACCTCCGTTGATGGAGGAAATTTTCCAAAACTGGTGCAATTGTGGGATTGACTCCAATACACTCTCTGGTTGCAATCCATCAGCAACAGGCATGTCCTTGACATTATGCAAAGCCACACTACACACATCAATACACACAAAACTCTCTCATTTCATTTTCTCTTCTCTTTTTTTCCTAAAAAAGTATTGAAATTCAATTCGGTACCTTCCTGTGGCCAGTGTTCCAACTCAGAAGAAAACTTTCTTTCAGGTGTAGGTAGAGGTGAGTTGATGCCAAGGAACAGCTTTTATATCATATTTTCTGTAAAGAAAAAGGAGAACAATTCTGCACACAATAGGGGTATTGATTATGGTCGTCTTCTGTTTGAGAGGTCTCAATGTTGTTAACACTTAACCCGGATTTGGGTCACTTCTAGCCGATTCGCTTCAGCGGTTCCATTGTTTTAGCACAAGTTGAAGTTGAAGTCCATTGTTCAAGGTAGTGAGACAACTTGACTGGAGCTCTGCTATAGATCTGAAAAAGCCCCAGAGTGTCTCGCCTCGAGGTCGTTTTTCAAGGAAAACTGCAACCCTGATACCAGCTCATTGCCCCACACAAGTTTGCCGAAGGGAGGTCAATAATTGCCCATTTTTATCCCTAAAGTCCTGTGCGTGTATGGCCCAAAATTGGCCTAGCACAGGTCCTGGTTAAGGGTAAAGGGCAAAAAAACATATGGTCATATAAACGATGGCCGAAATCATTGTGCTATACTAATGGTTTTCACCAATATCTATTTCTATTGTCACAGTGAGAAAGAAAAAAAATGCAGAAATTTAAATGTTAAATGTTGCAGTTTCTTGTAGTTTTTCTCCACGAGGTTGGGGAAGAAAAAATGCATATGCATGTGTGGCAACGGGACGCTAGGGAGGGAGGTAGGGCTAATATTGGGAGTTCCTCAAGGCTCCATTAGGGCCTTACTTTTTACTATATGATATCTCCATTGCTAGTATTAAAGGGGATGACCAATTAATACATTAGAGTTTCACCTTGATAGATATGGTCCACCACCAAATCCAACCTCTAACAGGCTTTAACAACTGAATTTCAACCCGTTTTGATGTGAAGCTTAAAAACAGGATTTTGTTAATCCCATAGAGTACTGTGTAATTTATAAATTGGGAAACCACGACGGGGGGGGGGGGGGCTCACAGTTTTGCTCATAATATTCCATCCCAAAACAAATTTAGCCCTCAGATTTCACAAGGTCAATGAGAAAAAAGGAGCTTTCTTCAAATTCTAGACCACTTCCAGTAAAATCTGAAAATCTGGGGTTTCTGGGGATGAGGATATCAGCATTGGACCATGCCCTTTCAACTTGCAGTTTTTGCAAATGACACCTTCTCCTGTTAGGGGGTTCATCTCGATCCATTCTCTATTTTGCAAAATTCGTCACCGCAATGTGTGATTTAAAATAGCCATCTAAAATAGCTATATGTTTTCCATATTTTGGCAAATAAAGAATTGATTTAATTAGGTACCTACTTCACTTGGTCTTTGCTGATATTGCAACCATTGCACATCTTACTGGGTGCGAGTATTCTGTTTTAAGAGCTGGATTGTATTACTACGGTGGGGGCTGAGTTGATCTGGCCGGCATAGCTCTGCTTGTAATCTTGGAACAATTGGGAACATTTCATCCTTTACTGTAATAATTGGAATTTCGCTTACAGATTTTTCAACACGATTTTAAGTTTTCCCAAATAATATGAGCTACAATGTTATTTCAAGGTATGACGTCATGCCATACAATTCCTGTTGCAATAATTTTATTTTCTTGATGTTTTATTTTCATGTTTATGTTCCATCGCGAAATTCCAAAAATAGAAAGCCTGCGAAATTCCAGCTTTCCAGTATTTTTTGAGTTTACATAATCTTTTTATTTAACAATAATGCAACTGTATTCCTAAGTACAAGATATATCTTGCAGTGAAAATTTAGATGTTTCTTGTGAGGGACACCGGGATCTATCTCAATAGACATACAGTTCTCTCGTTTTATTTAAAAATGATAAATTACACTAAGCTAACTCAAATTACATTTCATCAACACACACACCCGAGATTGTTAGCACTTTTCCTCCGAAACCCACCGGTAGCAATCACTTGATCAAAATATGTCTTGCATTAAATTATAATTGCTGAAGGAATGCAATAATGAAATTGTGGTGTGTTTCGATTTTATTACAGGGTTATGTTAACCGTAACACGTGGTCCACCACGTTACCGCTCCCACCGGCAATAACCAAGCAAACATTTTGTACACCCGATACGTCGCAACGGCAATAATTAGCAAACTGTGCTTAAAGTGCACCGATAGAGTTCAGTCATCCATATTTCCTGCGATCTGGTTCGTGATTTCATATATTAGATGCTCAATAGATGCCTCCCTACCTTTTATTTGGTTACAGAAAGCTTAAATGAAACAAAGTTGTTTTTTATATGGCTTATAATTTCATAGAAAACATAGCTGAATTTCTTCGTATTTGCTCCTATACTATTACAAAATAAAACTTCACAATTTTTACCAAAGACACAGTTCTCAGCTTAATAATTACAGATGGTTGGGATATTTTTTCTATAAAGCTTTGACAACCGGCCAAAATCAAACTTTTCCAGATTTTTTTTGGACACCTGTTATTTTGAAATCTCTCGTTCCACCCTGTCTGTGGGACGCTTTTACCCTCAAACAAACATTTTTGCATAATGTTTTGAAGTCCAACGGGCAAAATTTTTAAGCACCAATGGGTCTCCTTAGCATAGTCTATTCATTATTCCTCTTATAAATTAATGCCATCTTTTTTTTTTTTTTTTCTATTTTATATTTGTAAAATATATCTGGTTTTCCTTTCTTCGCAAATGACCCAACTATCATTTGCGAGCAAGTTGAAGAAATTTCATATTTTATGAAGATTTTTTTTTTTTTTTTTTTTTTAAGGGGGTTTGAAAAATTACCTTAGCTGCAAAACGATTGTCTTCGTTGTGTTGATGGCTGGTGGGGCCGTTGTGGCTCAATGACAATCGTCTTTGGCTTCAACACCTGGTGTCCTAATATCTAACACTGATATAGCCTTGGAGGAGGCTACATGATTGGGGATGAGTAATAAATTCACCCCAATGTGAATGAGTTACCTTGCAGAAAATACAGATTTGGAGTTGTTATTAAGAGAATTCCTAGCAATCCTGTTGGCCCACTAATAGGGAGCAGTGAGTGTAGGGGCTTCTATCCTCGCTTCAAACAATGAAGTCCCAGGTTCAGTCCCTACATGTAGGTCACCAGACCAGACACTTAACATGCAATTTTGTTTCCAGTCCAAGCGCTCTCCGCTGCTTAAAAAGTTGGGTGGGCTTCCCAAATCAAACTCTTGGTGATGCAGGAACCTGCTTTGTTGAGTTATTTTTGAACCAAGCATTCGCTAGCACAAATCGTGCATTTGGCAGAACTATTGTGAACCAGTTGGTTTCCATATTTTCATTACCTCTACCAAAAGGTGTCTGTTCAGTTAAAAAGTGGCGTTGTGTCTCTGGCAATATGTTTTGAAAATCCACATCAATAACAGGTGGGTGGTTCCACAAGTAAACGGTTCATGTAATCAAAAGGGTGTGAATTTAGATCATGGTACTGAAAAAAAGGTCCAGGTTGAGGTTATTGGGCATTTACCTCTCAGGAGGTTGCTGAAATGTGAGCACAGATGTGTGCCAGCTTTTAGTCAATTTTTCCTCTCTAAGAAAAAAAATAAAATAAAAAACCTAAACCTCGTAAGCCAAAACTAACAAATTGCTTAGAATTCTCCTTTCTGGGGTGGGCTATAAGCTTACATAAACTCTGTATCCCGGACTGCAAATGCACAACTGGAATTGCCCAAAAATGGAAAACACGAGAACAAAGGGGGTAGACCTTTAATTGCTATTTAATGTCCGGTGAGGCTTTTACCTCTTGAGAGACCTACTGCTGTGCTGTTCAAGAACATTTCTGTCTTTTTTGTGCCTTCTAAGAGGAAATTCTCCCATCTGGCACTCAGCAGCAGTCCATTTTTTGGTAATCTCTTCGGTTGGTATTCTTAAACGGAGACTAACTTTAGACCTGGGGTTTTAAACCAGGGTAGTCCCTACAGAGGAACCTTTTTTCTTACACTACTGTAAAAAGTGTTGCTGTACGGGTGGGAAATTCCGCATGATGGGCTGTTCCGCCACCATGAGGATTTCCTCACCGTTAGCATTAACTTTCACTGTATTTTTGAAAGGAACAAATGTCCCCCCTAGTATGACTAACCCTGGTTAACCCATGTCTAAAGTTAGTCTCCCTTCAGAAGACCACCTTATGTTAAATGCATCGCCACAATATTTTGTATTTCAGCGATCTCCTGAATGCACCGCCGGCACTTATCAGCCTTTACAATAATTGTGATTGATTGTTTGTAGGGTAATTTAATCATTTTTAAAAACTCCCGTATGTTTTGCTTGATTAAATATAAACCTATGTTCCTGCCAGTTCATTTGTCACCTAAAGGATTCTTGATTACGGTAATGAAGTCATCTATATATTTAAAACAAACTGGGAACATCAACACTAATCAATAGCTCCTTTGGTTTCTTTGGAATCCATGTTCATGGGATCTCAGAACAATAGAAACTTTAGATTCATAAAATTTCAATGTGATGTTAGAAGAACACAATACAATGGTGGCATTTGTTTGGCTACATTGCCACATGCCACAAGATTGACGTACCTGTAGTAGTTTTTTTGGGGGGGCAACCCAAAGTTTCTTCCACAAGGGGGCAGCTGGCCCCTCTCCCCCTCATGTTACGCCACGGAGGTGGGCCCGGCTTCAGCCTCACAGTTTGCACAGTACTGCCGGGTGAGGGCTTTCTTGGAGCAAAAATATTGAACGAATGCCCTTCCTGACGTAATGTGCGTGGATGGCCGACGTTGGCTCTCCAGAGCCCAGCCTTGACAGTATCTTGGTTAGATTTTCTTTTTAGCGAACTACCAGGGTAACCAGCTAACCTCCTCTCAATTCCTTCCTTAAAACCCGATGGAGTGGCAGCTTAGCTGCCGAAAACCCGGCCCTGGGCAGTATATACTGGTTAACCAGGATACCATACCAGTACAGGCCCTCATGAAACTGAAAACTGACCTAACCAGCGTGTATTGCACGCCAATATTTAGGTAAGAAGGGGAAATCTAGTTAAAAAAAAACAAAGTCTTGTATGTATTTGCAGTGTCGTATTTTTGTACATTGCATACATTTTTAGCTTTTTATGGTCCCTTTTTATTTGGTGAAACGGACATTTCCGTTTCCCATTTTAGAATCAACATTTAAAGTCAATTATTGCGTCTCGCGAACAAACATAATTGCTTATTTTTTTATTGATTTTATCAGCTATTTATTATGTATTTATTTTTTTCACCGCTGCAATCTTTTAGACAATGACACATACATTAATTCTAGCCTACAACAGTGATTAATGTTATAGAAATTTTGTATTCATATTGACTATAATTCATGCATTACTACTGGAATTTTTAAGAACAACAATGTTACTAATTAAAATTATTAGGTGTTTCTAGATCATTACAGAACTAGGCCATAACTTTTTTCGCTTGTAAACAAGTTGCTCCGGAAGAATAATCGGTGTTCTAAGTAGAGCGTTAATGATTCACATTTGGACCACTAGTAATTCAACGATAATGGCCATTTTGTGGAATTTCTTCTCTTTGTAGTTTTTTAAATTTATGGGGGGTCCAAAGGTCTCACCGTAGACAAATTCAAACAAGGCGACTCGTATTTACGCATTGCGTAACATATGTCCCCGCCGAATGCCGCGTCACTAACATGCGATCAATGCCACTACAATAACACCCGACCCCCTCCCAAACCCCATCCCCCCCTCTCATCCCCAACCACCCTGCAAAACCCCACCCCTTCCCGCAACACCACCGCAACACTCCACCCTCAACACCCTGCAACCACCACCCACCCCCCTCCCCACACCCCACAACTCCTTAAAACCCTACCAATCCCCCTCCCACGCACCCGCCGACCTAACCCCCTCGCCCACTACCTAACGCCCCCCCAACACCTAATCCCCCTCTCCAACACCCTACCCCCTCCCCCACACCCCCCCCCTCCCCAACACCCCACTCGCCTCCCCAAACCCACCCCCTCCCTACATAGTCTCATGTCGCGAAAGGATTTTGCCTATCCGATGTACCGTTTACAGAGATAACAGCAATTTGCATTTTAATTAGCTCATTTTCATACTTAAGCCGCTGCCGCATATATCACATACTTTCAATTGCAATAATATGTGCCCTATGATACGCTGTCATGCAGCGCAGTGGGAATTTTGAGTATCCATGTACAGCGTCAAAAATATGGCAATTAAGCGTTTGTGCAGATTTAATTAGCTGCATTTACATACTCCAATTTGCCCGAAATACGCCCCCAATCTAATCAGGTCAAAACTCTCACCCGCTTCCTTCCACCAGTTACTTCATTATATGCCTTACGGAACTCAAAACTGTTAACAGGCCTTGGAGGAACATTTTCATAAATTATGCAATTAGAGACTTAATTAGCATCTTTAAGCCCAATCTAATCAGGTCAAGAACCTCACCCACCGCCTCGTTCACCGGTACATCATGGTCGCCCTTACGGAACTCCAGATAATTAAACGTATACAACATGGGTTACATTTTTATCACGGGACGCAACGTACGAACGGACGGACTTACGGACATACGGACGGATCCATTTTATAGTCCCCTTCCGAACTTGTTCGTCGGGACAAAAATCATGGATCCTGTTTTGCCATGGGCAACAAAAATCACAATTACAAAAAAACCTGTTTAATCTTATTCTACCGCCGAGTATTGCAAGTTATGGGAAAAATGAGAGCAACTTTGTATTTCACTGAAGTCCAAATAAAAGGTTTGTTGACCTTTGACCTGTTGGTAACGGCAATTTAATGAACTTGAACGCTGTAAATTGATTCATTTTTGAAGGCTTACTTATTTCTGATTATCGACTGGGTTCATATATTAATCAAATGACCTACCTGTGCTAGATCAATTGGTTAATCAGACCCTCATTTGAACTAGATTTCCCCCCTTATACCATGAGTATGAAAGTTTTAAGATTTGATTCCGGACTTTTTTTTCAAACGCATTAAGTGTTTTTCAATTCACTCATGTTACTCGTGAGTTGCGATTTCTATGACGACAAAGTAGAAACACCTTAGTGCCATGTTTTCAGGTTTCTGCATGCAGTGGTAGTATTGTAACCCACGTTTTGATGATTTGTAACTTGATTGTTCATGAGAGTAGGTTTTTTTTTAAAAAAAATAAATATTTCTAAAAATAATGGAAATTTTGCAACGGTAGCTTCTGGAGCATGCAGGCGTGGACCCTAAATCAAACTTTAATTCCCTTGCCTAGGTAAATTTTCAGGAAATCATTGACCAAGCAAGAGTTTATTGGGCAATACTGGAGCCTCACAGTATTCCTGTCACTGATTGACCTTAAATCAGACAGAATATTGTGGTTGATTTTATCAATTTCAAGATAATGTTCCAAGCTTTTGGGGGGGGGGCAACGAAGTTTGTGATTTTTTATTTTAGCATGAATGGGAGTTACAAATACAGCCAACAGTATATTGAACATCACAATTAATGCATCAGTTTTGTTTCAGTATATATGATGCTAAAGTTTTGAGCCATATTTAGCAAGGCACATTAAGAGCATTAAAGACAAAGTTGACAAAAAGTATGTACACTTGAGTGTACTTTTCTTCTTACTTGAAAAATCACACTTCTTGTAATTTCATGTGTTCAATGGCATGTAACCTTGGTTGACATACAATAAAACACTTAAGTACATGTTGTCTTTGTTCTCCAGTACTATAAGGACCACTCTAACTAAGGACATGGCACTTGAAATCCATCTTTGAGTGCTGTTGTCCTTGTAGGGGTCCTCTTTGCACTGGAAACACTAGCAAATGTGGATTTTTTGGAAGGACGACACTTTGAGTTTACGTTGTTTATACTTACTTGCATTCCCTCCTGAATCTATAAAAATACAGAAGTATAAACTTGAATTGAATAATTCAACCGAGACTTACCCTGGCAGTTTGAAGTTTGACTGAAGTTCTATACTGCTCTCTGGAACTTGATATTAGGAATTACATGGATACAACCACTCTATGCGTAAGAGCCGAACTTTAAAGAACATGGGACAAGGTCCAGACTATCTAGTACTATACATCCCAATTTAATCAACTTGTATTGTTTTTTGGTTTAACTCACCCTGTCAATTTTAACAACCATTTTTTTTACTGTAAATGCTTCATGGTCTTTACATTGTGTACTATACTTGTATTATAATTTGTATATAGTATAGATTTTGGAGGGTGGGTGTGGATGCAATATTCTAATATCAAGTTCCAGTAGCATATAGAACTCCCCGGGGATAGAACTTCAAATCAAACTTCCAACTTCCAGGTAAGTCTCGTTTAATTATTGCAATTCTCTATACTGCCCTCTCCCTCTGGATTGAGACGAATACATGGGACTTAAAAGCAACTGGAACTGGGCCCATGCAAACAATGTCATACCACTTTAATCCTGTAAAATCAAAAGGTAAGAGTGACTTGAACACACCCACAATTGCTACTTCTCTTCTATTAGCTGCTTGGTAGTTTCAATCACAATCAAACCTTTCATTGCTATCTTAAAATCACATTCTAGTTAAACTTTCTGTTACATTAGCTAGTACTATCATGAATGACATAGGGGCTGTCACAAATGAAAATAAGTAAGGTAACCGTATTTTGACACACACACACAATTGTGAGCTTGTTCAACTTGCTCTTTTCTTCCTCAGCCAAATTTCGGGTATTTTTCCAACTATTCTCAATTCTTAAAACTGTCTGAAAACAGCAAATACTTCACTATAACTGCCCACATGGTTAAAGTATTGCTAAAAAATTATTGTCTTCAGTATCCTGGTTTCTGCGATATGTGCTAATCATCACCCATCATCTTGCACATCGGTTATGGGCTCCTCAAAGGTATTACTTAACTCAATTAAGACCACTGTCATTTGTCCTACTCAACCTACAAAAATTTTTTGACTGCACTCACTATACTACCCAAAATAGGCCTACTTTGCCTTGTCCAAGTTCAATTCCATGTACAATGTATCTCTACCTCTGTCTACTGTTTGCCCATTTCCTTTAGTCATGCCTGGTAAACATAAGATAATTGTAAGTTAAAAAGGTTTATCTACTTATCTTATTCTCAGCAGTTTAGTATGTTAGTGTACAGTAAGTAGCTACTCACCATGAGAACTGTACTTGTTCACTCTTGTTCTCTTACAACAGCAATGGGATCAATAATCTTGTACAAATGGGTCGGGGCAAACATTGGAAATGACAAACTGTTTTTAGAACTCAGAATACACTGACAATTTCTGCATGTGCATTCAAAATCCTTAACCCTGTCCTATTTCCAACACTGTACATTACCACTATCAGGTACGAAAAGATGTGAATCTCAGCTATAGATTGACCTTACCTTCAGAAACAAACCAGTTTAAGTCAATATTACATATCCGGTGCAGTTTTGGCACTAAGTTTGTACTTAGAAGTTAGAAATTGGTGTGCTGTTCAGGATGAACTGGCAAATCTAATTTGTTAAATTTCCCGATGGCTGATCGGTTTTGGGAGCTGCTTGAGCCATGGAATTAGAAAAATGCATGAGGCATTCTTGCTTAATGACTGTCCTAAAAATTTTGTGCACACAATAAACTTGCTAAGTATAAAGATCAAGCAAAAACGTTTTCACGTAGCCAAAAAAACCACAAATCTGCAATCATCACTATATGGTCAACCCAATTAAATCTTGGTAAGTGCTCAACAGTTAAATAAATTCAATGTGCATTTAATTTAGTAAAAATACATGTTTATGTAGTATATTATCTCATTAAAGAATAATCCCTGCCCTGTTTCACAACAGCTTCCAAATTTGACAACAGAAATCCATTTCAGTGAATCGCACCTATGACACAATATATGTACCTCTTCTCATCTGTCGATATTTATCCAA
The DNA here is from genome assembly GCA_023653785.1 of Ophioderma brevispina. NCBI lineage: Eukaryota > Metazoa > Echinodermata > Ophiuroidea > Amphilepidida > Ophiodermatidae > Ophioderma > Ophioderma brevispina. Next base: position 18,189 of record JAMKCH010022632.1, on the reverse strand, counting down.
ATGCCATGACAAACTGTCTTCTAGGTTGTGGGTTTAAATCCCCCCCCCCTCAATGTTCATGGCCACAATGCCAAACTCTTTGTGTGTGTTTTCTCCATACTGCTCAACTAATATTGTTTGACATCATAAGTGAACAACAAAACAGTATTTATTTTCTTCATCTTCTGCTAGAAGGCTAACACAATGCACTGGCTTCTGCTGGCAACCTTCATTCCTTTAAATTTTATTAATATATTTCATTTTACAATAATAAGCTAGCTAGCTAGCTAAGCTAAAAGTAAGTATAACGTATTTTCAATTAAACACAAAATGCACCATTATTGGGCTTCCTCATACGGGCACCTTTTCATGTGATATTAAATGGTTTCCAACTACACATCACCTTTTGTGTACCGATATTTAAATATTTTCATATTTGTTTTCAGTTTCAACATTTCCTCGTTTGGATTTTGAGACACAGTGCTCAGGCTAGTCATAACTCTTATTATGTTGTGCTTTTTTTCTATACTGGCTTTGATATCAAATGCCATGATGTTGATGATGAATGCACCATGTAGTGGGTTTGAACATTGTTAGCCCTCATTTTGACATTTTTAACAAACCGATTCATAAATATATTTGATTCATCAAATAATCAAAAGGTACGAGATTAATGTTGAAATAGATAAACTCTCATTCTCAACATTTACCCACCCACCGCCAAACTTTATATTTATCACTGCGCAAACGTGAAATCTCCTCTCTCTCTTATAAGGATTCTCCATTGCCATACTGCCTGTTAAATTTTCAATAAGTTTACCTCCCGACCCTAAGCATGCCCTCCATATGACAGAGGTAGTTTATTCTAGGTTCAGGCTACTTCTCCTTATCTCAATCAAATTTTTTACAACAACATTGTCTAACTCATTAATTTCCCGTCGTATTCATTTCTTGGTTCCTACTACTTTTCCATCTCATTGGTAGTCTTAGTCATTAAACCATTCACACTTCACACATATATTGGTTCATAGTATTGTTACTTTGCTTATGTATAGGCATTTATCATACTGGCGCAGGCACAATCTTGCCGAATCTCATGCCTCTAATTCTGGCGTCGATCATAATGCTTTACTATCCCATTTTCCTCATTTTATATTTAGTTTAGTAACTTCATGGTTTGAATCAAGAGGCCTAATAATTTTCCTTTCTTCCAAGTCATCTTGAGCGTAGTTATAGGCTTTTATCACTCAGTCTGCATCTAGGCATATATATTTTCATAAGATATTCAGTGTATTAACCGTCATTTGGCCTAGTCTCTTGCAGCAAATTGTGTCCCTTACTCTTATTCCCGAATATATCATCACATCTGATTACACCCTTAGTTTGGCTTTACTTGGAGTATATTAAACTCTTATTATTCCTGCATCAATATTATGAGGCAAATTTGTTGGCAACTTCGATACTTTTAATTTATCCTCTCTCTGCCTTGTAATCACATAGCACTGAATATTGCATGGTAATTGCATGCCAGCATGTAATTGGTATGCAAGAATACAATTATGCAACAATGCATTGTGCAAAATAATTTGATGAGTAGACTATTTTTATTAATATTGTTATATTTATGAATGGGTTATACTCATTTCTGTGACTCAATACTGTGAGTGAACTATGAATGTCTTTAACTATCATTATTATATTGTAATCATCAGACCTGCGACCAATAAATCTCAAATCTTGTCTTTGTACATTCAATGATTAACCGACTTGGCGAAAATTATCATGTGGGCCATTGTATCAGTTAGTACTTTAAACCGTCAGGACCGTCGTCACCATGGCAACGGTAAACATTCTCAGACTCAGCATGCTAAGTGTATTATCAGCAATACTATAAATTTTGGCCACGGCATGATTGGTGATTTGGGTCGCTTGCTGACGAAGGTCCGAACCCGCGGGGACCGATTAAAAATTTTAGTCATGATCCAAGCCATTGGATACCATCTACATGCAGTTAATTTAATATATTTTATTATTTCCGTACATTTTAATCAAGCTTTCTGCTTTGCATTATATTGTTTTGCGACACGTAAACATGTTCACAAATTCGACAGTGCGTACATGCATGGTACACGGACATTCTCGCACGCGGTCTCTCGACAAGTCTAAACTCTAACTATGAGTCTAAGCCTCTACTGTTTGAGTGTTTCCACCGTACCGTAGTCTACGGCATGCCGTGAGATTCACCTTCCCCTGTTTTCCCTCAACTGATTCATAGAGAAAAATATCCCTTCTCTCGGTTATAAAATTCAGGCGAAATTTACCTTAAGGCTGGCAATTCGCTCCGGGAATTGTGTTATGTTTTATCATCTGTCACCTTGTTGACAACTGGTTTGATGTTGACCTTTGTTTATTTACGGTCTCATGTCCGTGCATTATACTGTATCCAGCGTATTTATTTTTTCATCAATTGCGCGTTCGAAGACGACGACCGTGCGCAAGCCAATTCAATCAACAGCCTGAGCATAGCAACAAGTTGAAACAAAACAGCTAATTTTAGATCGGCCTATCACGGTCGTCAACAGGCGTCCCGGGTTTTATGTTAGTGCGTACACGCAGCACACTCGTTAGCAAACGGCAAAAACCCCCGCGAAAAGGGAAAATAAGTTCCTGGACAGAGTATACCTCATTGCGCTCATGCTTCGCACGTGGGTCAAAGGTATGGGCCAACCTGATTCACATTACAATCTATCTTTACATCTATATTCATCCGTCCCCCCATCCTTCACCAACATTGGTGGTAATAATGCGCGGAATAAAATTAGTCCCTTAAAAAGTGGGTACTCTAAAGGTCATAAACCTTAATTTGTCATTATATTTTAAATGCTTTTCATTCACCTGTGAAAGCCAAAGTTATAGATATTTGCTCAAAAAAAATGAGATTAAGCTCGAGCTAATCGTCATTCGGAATCTCTGCACTAGACCGCTTTGCGAATGCATGCACTGCAACTCGAGACATTGACATTCAATACATTTTCATGCCATGGTTTAAAAACCGGGCTTTTAGTATCCCTCTTGCTCTACTTGGGATTGCCATGCTTTCCCTTGAAATTGTTATTTTTTTTTTATTTCTTTTCTGTGAGGGCCATCGGCACCATTGTTCGTCTATAAAACTCCTTTTGCCATACTGGCACTAGGAGTTTTCTTGACTATGGTTCTATCAGTATCATCGTATTCTGTAAAAACCGCCCTTTCTTATCTATTTCGGGCGGGGGGCTTTTCGACCCTCATTTCTTGGGATTCTGTGTGCCATCGCGTTTCCTTGTCAATCCTATTCTTTGATGGCCAGTGGCCCCATTCGACTATAACTCCTTTTGCCATACTGGAACTAGGAGTATATCAGTTTATTCATTAATAACCGCGCAAAATTCGGTACCCTTTCCAAATTTTTCATTCACGGGCTGTTCGAATATGTCCTGCACTCTACAAAAGACTATCGTGTTCTGGCTCTAACTCATAGCGTCGTGTATCCCATGTATGTTTCGTAATCAATTCCAGAGTGCAGGTATAGAATAGACGATTTGCGCATTCCCCCGAAATGCACTCATTCGGTCCCATTTCCCATCCGGGAGACTTATACCAGCCTCAGCCGGCTAAAAACATACGGGTAGGAGCTAAACAAAATACCATGAAACTTAGGCTATCTTTGACGTTGCACTATAGTTGTGTAATGGTCCGTACTGTTGACAAGTAGGGCACAGTTACGATCCGAAAATATCACTTTTTGTGTCGTGAATTTCAACACCAGTTCCTCGATTGTTTTTTGTTTCCATATATATTCTTCTACATTTTTGTAATAGTTACCTTCACGTGAGAAGTACTTTGTAGTAATTTTAAGGCACGTTCGGCGACGCGAACGAAACACAAATTTTGTTGTACAGACCTCTGGTTCCCAAGTTCCCGGATGGAAATGGCACCGATGAGATGCATTGCGGGGATTTCGCAAATAGTCTATTGCGTCAGCCCCTGATATAAAAAACCGCCGCCCTGCGTGACTCCAAGTCGAGACTAATCAAAATGCTTCGTTGATTTAATTTCGACTTGCCAGACTACCCAAATCCCCCCGTCACGAGTTTGTCATCGTAATGCAAAAATCTAAATTTACTGCACAACTTTAACATATTTTACAAAATTCTAGAGGTGTCCACGAACGATTATTTCACCATTTGATATAGAAATCTTTCTTTGAGAGATGTATCAGTTTTTGTTGTTTTCACGGTGGCCACCCTAGGTTTTAAATGGCATTTAAATTTTGCTTGCCTCAATTTTAATGTGGTAAGCAACGTGGTGTGAAAGCAATTGGCACTGCCGATTTCAACGTAGCAACCCTGTTGCCACGTTGAATCATTGTTACACAACAAACGATGTAAACGTGTAACACTGCACTGTTACAGTGGTGTAATCGTTCCATTATTTGTGTTTTACACCATTCCTATAGGAATATTTACGCGACGACGTAGCGTATACCCGGGACGGGATCACATAATGAAATGCTGATGGGTGTAAGGCGGCCACTTCCAAACCCAGGGCCATTCATTGACAGAGGACTCAAACAAATTAGAGGTCTTTGGTGAAAATTTCAGCAATTTTCTCCAGGGGTCTTTAGAATTGAGGTGACAAGTGGTAAACTTTCCAAATGTGGTCTTTGGGTGACATTTTCAAAATACATGCATGGGGGTCTTTGGTGACATTTCGAAATACATGGGGTCTTTGGGTGCCATTTTCAAAATACATGGGGTATTTGGTGGACATTTTCAAAATACTGGGGTCCTTGGGTGACAGCGGTGTGAAAATTGGTGGGGTCTAACTCTTTGCGTGCGGCAGGCGAGTTTATACTCTGCCTCATAAGATTAATTTTGGTAAATTTTTGTCTTGTCTTGTTATAAACATTTCAAAATTGATTTATTTTTTTCATGAGGCGTGAAAATGCATTTAAATGATCAACAGAAGACATATCTTTGTTGTTCCGTTTTTAGATGCATTCCCATGACCTACAATATTTTGGGAAGCAATCTCGAATGCCACTACTGACTTATTGTTTATAATCTTTACAGAATTGCTCAGCGTGCAAATAGTTTAACAGCCATATCTACCCGTTCACATCCAAGATGGAAGGCCCCCCCGTATGGTAGTTATCATGGTTATTACCAGCAATAGGGTGCATCTCATGCCCCTCAATTTTCTTGTCCCTACTTTTATTTAGTGTGCAACGTGTCACATAATAACCTCCACCAATTACATTTATTCGGATGTCGGGGCCGGCAACGGGAAGACTCCATGAGCTTAAAGTAGGTACAACGAATCAATAGGATGTTTGTTTTTGTTTTGTTTTTTTGGACAAAACACAAAATGTAGACTGTCATCTGTGATTTGGTCGGAAATTCTGCGTGAGGGACTTCATACGGTTTGGCAATAGTTTTCCAAGAAGTACCAATCAAATTCGTCCTCATTGGCATGCAATACCCAATAGCCAAACATGGACCCATATACTATAGGTCAAGCCTAGAACAGGAACCAATATGCCAAAAATAGAGTCCGTTATCATAGCCTGTGTTTGTGGGGGGGGGTGTTGCTGGATGTGGCCACGGTGTCCACCCATCCCTCTTCATCAGTGATCGCTCCGGTGATCGCTTCTGTTTCAGTGACCGGTGTGGAAAGTAATCATAGTCTTGCATGTACATAGTCGGGCTCCATATCTGACAATTGAATAACGCGTGAAACTGAATGTTGTGTGAAGAGTCGCTCTGAATCATTGCCCTATTGTTCACCATTGTCCAGGACTGTGAGCCCAAGGGGACTATATCTCCTGCCACACTCTGTTTTTCACAGTGATACTCCCGTTATACTACTCAGCTATCGGGAGCACCGCAGCAACGCGGGCCTCCCATATTGTACAAATATAGGCAAGCAACCTTTTTGGTCCTCTTTCAAAGCCATGTGGCATTTCTTTTCAATAGTAGATAACTCTTGTAAGTAAAGTATTGACATGGTATATGTAGCACGATTCGGGTTCAATATTGATGCGATCAAGCAAAATGTGTCTGAAGTTGGTCAGATTCAATTTTTACTTTTTCATGTAGCTGTATGCAATCATTTACAGAGCTCCATTTAACTGAATCCCATTGAATTGACCAATTAATTCCGAAGATATAATCATTTGAAGGGTGGCAAAATCAATAGCAACAAAAGAACATTTTCTCTCCCTGTGTTTGGCTATATCTCAAAATCATATTTTGGCGATCTTCAGCTCATTTTGCTTGATCACATCACATATAGTTATAAAGAAACTAAGGAACTGGCAACCATACATTACATTGTTTGCGTTCCCGACATACAGGGCAAAATACCCTCGCACTGCAAATGTCCGCGTTGTTTTTTGACTGTGACTAAGTCTAAGCCTTATTGAGTCACGCAGCCCCCCCTAAGGCCCTACCTGTATACATTGTGCTGCCGGGCAGCTAACAACCGGGCGGACGCCTGCTGCTGTGTCCTAGTCTTGCCACATTAACAACAAAGATAGGTGGTCATAAAAACTTTGATATATATTTGCTAGTATGAAAGGATGGTTTACCTACTGGGACTAGAATAACAAAGTTTTAATACAAAAATTGTGTTTATACATACTTTCTTTTTAAGCACCGGCCGCCGTAGGAATTGATTCCAAAACTTGTGACCAGCTCAACAACTGTGGGCCTTGAGCGCACTGAAAGCTGGGCTGTGTTTTGCATAGATAGCGAACTGGGAATGTCTTACAATGAAATGAACAGGTCAAGTACCAATTTGAGTACCAGTTGGCCATACCCAGTGAACAGATCTACAGCTGGCTTCACACAGCATTAATTGCCACACCAATAGGGTTGTTTAAGGGAGTCTATAGATTCTAGTAAGAAATCATTGAACCAAACAACACCACAAAAACCGCCAAAAGCAGAGAGACTGGTCATTCCTAACAAAGACACTTGTAAGCGAGCGACGTGGGGCGGGTAATGTCTAGAAAAAAATATCCAAAATGAAATATAATTTGAGATTTGGCAACAATGGGGACTTGCTAGCTTTGACTGTTACTTGTTTAAGTACCGAGGGGTTTGACAAAAAACCATACACAAAATGCATTCAAGTACAGTACTACTGTCATGTGCAGTACTAGGGCTGAAAGAAGTGGTTTTCGCTCAAGACCAACAAAAACATGATCATCATAAAAAAAACCTTTTAGTACTACCCCCGCCCTGCCCCCGCGTAGAGGGCGTCTTATAAATGAAGTGTTCAAAAGAACAGGGGCCTTTTTTATATGTTAAAAACGAATTCTTGTGGCGATCACATGACCTTTAAAGAGGGAAATTAAAAAATAAAATGGTGCATTGTGGGAGGGGACTCCAATACACCCATGGTTTAGTATTACACTGCCCCAATTCTTCATGGTAGGAGCAACGCATGGACATGGATTGTACCTACCCATAGACCAAGGGTTCTCAACCTTTTTGCCAATGACCCCATTTAAGTTTGGGGCGGGCAACCCCTCTTGTTAGACAATGTCATTGAGTCCAATAACTGTTCTATGCCTTGATTGTTCAACAGGGCTGGAAAGGATTGCAGAATTTTCCTACTTTCAAATGCTTATGGCATTCTTTATTTTAAAGGACAAAACTTTTACCTCAAAAATATCAAAATATTCGCGGAACGTCATTCCCAACTTTTTCCAGGCATATCGATGGGAGTTCTTAATAATAATATAATAAATTCTTGACATCGGTAAGACTAAGTTACGCATAAATACCGGGTTCTATTTGGAGGGAACCTTTATTTTTCTTGATCCGTTAACTGCTTTTTTTTAAGTTAGCTCGCGACCCCAAAGTCCATTTTTTGCACCGTTGTTGTAGATTGGAATTGTTGTAAAGGCCCTGTAAACTTTGGAAAGTTGGCCTAAATCAGCGTAACATGCCGTATAATGTATTTGTCTTTGACTTTTTTTGGTCCAGAACTTGGCAAAAATGGCATTCTTCAGACAGTAGACTGTTTTTCACAAAGAACAGTATTGGTGTGGAAAAGGACCTAGATTGGTACACATTTCCAAGGTGGTAGCACCTAGGGTCTACAAACATGGCGATGTGGGCGTGTACTACCAAACAAACAACACAACTGTGACATCAGGTTACAAAAATAAAGATGGTTCTACAAAGAAAATGTCCCAACTTACCGATATCAAATTTCAAGGCTTCTAACCACAGTTTCACCTAGTTATTGAAACGATCCATAATTGCCGAGAAGAAATCGGCGAGCGAATTTTTATCCCATGTCAGTTATCACCTGGTTTGTTTACAAAAACTGGCGGCCAAACCAAAGTGGTTTTTGACAGCTGCATGGAAAATAAGTCGAGCTAGCACGGAAATGTCACACACATTCAGTCACATGATGTAATCTATTCCAAACAGCTAGTTAAACGAGGTCGTGGCCCCTTTGGTAAACGGGGGATTCCCCAGTCGGGTGCTCCAAATAGAATGCTATATCCCACATTTCAGTGATGTTTTGGGGTGTATAATAGGATTGGTTAGGTTTAGTAGAAAGGACCTGGCCGGATAAGCAAGCGAAGCGCCCTCAGTTTTTGACATTGCATTATCTGGTACCCATTTTTACAAATCAGACTTGAAGTCTTCTGATCCGAACTTTGAAAACACAATATTTTTCATATTTTAAAGAAATGACACTTTTAGAAATTTAAGTGTAGGCTTCAATGGGGAAATCAATTTTTTATTATACCACCAACCCCTTTCCCCCAAGAACGGGAAAGAGACTTATTATGCGGATTGGTGTATTGATCAATACTATCTACCCCTCTTAAGTTGCTTGGGGGGGGGGGGAGGGGGAAGAGGTTCATTTTAAACAATTTCTTTCTCCATCGATGGTTCCTAAATAGAAAAGAAGAGCATACACATCAATCATGTCAGGTTGTGACCCCTCTCGCAAGTCACTATGAGGCAAGGCATGCAATCTACCAAGGCTTAGTTCAGTAGTCCTTGGATGTGGCACCTGTTACAAACAGCTGACCATTGACATGTTCTGAAGTAACCATAAAGCCTGCCTAAAGAACCAGAGGGTGTTAATGTGTTTAAATCACCGCTGTGAATAAAAGCTAGTGAACTGCTATCCGGGGGGTGAGTGGGGGTGGGTAGATGGTAGAGGATGTGAATGAAGTTTATTTAGTTAATCATTTCTATTAATAGCTTTGTGCTTACTCTACCGACAAAGTCACTGTCACTCCACTCACGTTGTATTGTTCTCATGACAAAATTGCACACGAAGTTATGTATTGTGTAGTTTTCTTTGTGTAGTATTCCAACAGAGTTTCCCTGAGCTTTTGAACCATAGCCAAATTGACCACTTTTGTTATTCGCTGGATGTAGTGCACGTTAGTATCCTTGGGTCCTGCTTCACGGCATTGGCTCATGTAACTGTTCTCGAATTATGATTTCCATAGGAGTTGTATTGTGGATAATGTTGAGTTCATATGGCTTCGACCAAATTTAGCGTGAGGCCAGTTTACCTGGCAACGGTCTTATCCTATCTAACATGCTCTACAATCAGAGATAGTAACTCTGATCATCAATGAAGAAGATATGTTAATGGGTTGGGTTTTCCATTAGAACGCAAACCCCCGAACCCGGCCAAACCCCCCGTACAATTTGGAGTTTTTTCATTTTTTTATAGCTTGTTAGGCAATTAATTTAGAGGAAAGCATGAATCCTTACCTCATGAAAAACGAGTCTTGCAATATCGCAAAATACAATATTCATCAGCCAAGTTCAACTTTGGGGGCACTTTTTCCTTCTCTGCTTATTCTGCCAGTGTCCTGCCAGTGAACGCGCTCCAGTGCTTAGGGTTGGAGAGGGTTTAGAGAGGTTTAGGGTTTAGACCAAGGGTTAGATTGGGGTTTAGGTTAAGGTTAAGTTCCAGTTTCGTGTTAGGCTTTCGTGTTTGGGTTAGGGGTCCTGTGTCGGTTTCGCCGGCTTTAGTTTTCGAGGAAGCAGAAATCCAGTCATCTACTCACCCCCAGTTACTTCGTGTTTAGCAGAATTCCATTGATCTACGCCGGCCCCAGTAATTAGGTTAGGAGAAATCCCCAGTGATCTATATTCGACACAGTGAAACTTAGATTTAAGATAAAATTCCATGTCTCTTCACGCTCCCTTGACAAATTCAACAAACACGACGGCAATGCTGCACACACACACACCACGCACATACAAACTTTGTTATGCTTGTGGGACCTTAAAAAAACTTTTTGTAGAAATGACATGACATCATAAAAGTATATTATAGACTAGACAATAACAGCTTATTGGGGGTACGGTGGAGGAGGGGAGGGTAAGAATTTTTTATGGCTTTTAGTGTTTATTTTGAGTCCAGGTCTATATCTTTTACAACTGTCTTAACGGTATTTGGGGTGAGCGGGTGGTCTATGCAGTTTTATTCATTATTAAGTAAAGTAGGGTGAACGGTTATTTCTATCTTACATATCCCGGTGTTTTCCCCTATTGATGGGGAAAATTCTGATAACATCCCACTTTTCCCCTGGAAAAAGAATGTAATTTGGATAGATCATCGCATTTTTTCCACTGTCCTTCTTTTCATATTCGCGCCTTTTAATCTGATTGTTCCATTCATTCCTTTCTTTTAAACCCACCCTAACCCTCTCCTAACCCTAAGTCACTGGGGGATTAAGATCACTGTAATTTTCCCTAACCTTAATCACTGGGGCGAGTAGATCACTGTGCTTTCGCCCTACCCTAAGCACTGGAAGCGAGGAGATCACCGGGATTGATCCTAAACCTAAGTCCCTGGGGCGAGTCCATGTAGATCACTGGAATTTTTTTCCTAACCCTAAGTCACTGGGGCAGAGTAAATCACTGGAATTTCTTTCTCCTAACCCTAAGTCACGCGGGAGGGGGGGGGGGAAGGGGGGTAAAGGGGGGAGGGAGGTTGGGTGGGGGGAGGGGGGGAGATGACGGGGGGAGAGGGGGTATTTTCCTCTTAGATCACTGGAATTGTTCCCTACCCCAGCCTAAGTCACGGTGGCGATTGTCTAATGAGTACAGAAAGAGGGGGCTACTACTTTAAATTAAAAGAAAGGAATGCCTGAAAAAATCAATGATCTAAAAGGGAGAATATTTTTTAAAACCATGACATGGGAAAAAATCCTTGGATGATATACCATTAACATCATTATTTTTACAGGGGGAAAAAACGAACGCTGTATATAGGTATGAAAACCAAAATAAATAACATTCTAATTTGACCACCCTATTGGGGGAGAATCTCAAACCACGTTTGAAACGGGCGCAGACTCGGCTTGCTGAGTCACTTTTGGGGGTGATAGCTGTTTAGGGGGTCCAGAAAGAGGTGGGCGACTTGAAAGAAGGACAATGAGAAAACTCGAGATCTGGGGCTTTCTCTGTAAATGTGAGCCACAGTGATCCACTTAGTTTAGATGGTCGCACGTAAAAAATATCATTATTTTTTGCAATTTTGATGCAAATTTGTTGAATATGACAGTATATGATTAAACACCCACCAAAATTCCAATAGATTCTCCCCACAATCATTTTTTGGCCTATTTTTTGTGAAAATGAGCCATTTTTTTCCCCATTTTTAAACCTACACATAAATTCACACACTTTTTTAAAGCTTCATTAGTGCATCAAATCATGTTGTAACTGGTGTGATTTGGTTATTTTTTGTTACTGTCCGTAAGGTCCGAACTTGGCTTTATTAAAAAATCATGGGCGAATCAGAATTTTCATTTTGTGTTACCTCAAAACACATAGTTTGGGGCCCGTTATGTCTGTCCCGTCAACCATGATTAACCTCCCAACCCTATGAAGTTAAAATTACTTTAAAAGTTAATCTGTAACGTTTTCTTCGTTTTCTTAAGTATTGGAGCATATTGAGAAGAAAAAAACAATTACATTTAAATCTTGCTTGAACTTTTAAAAATATTGACAAAGATGTTGACTAAAGCACAGAGTACCGGGCCAACCCTTAATGATGCTCTTGAGAATAACAGAGACCTGTGATCAAGTGTTTGGTGATGTATTGGGACTAGGTGCAAATTCTGTATTTGCAAATTGAATTACAACATTTTTACTTTTGTGGCTGTAGTTACCAAATTTGACGAAATGTCTTACAAAATACATAGTACCATCCCATAACCAACTGATGCAAAAAACCTGGATGAAAATTTCCTCCCCAAAACTTTGAGAATCCCATTACATTTTTTAAGACGTATTGGGCCATTTCATTTAAAAAAAACATAATGACTGGCACCAGAGTACTACTTGAAAATAACATCTATGTTAATCTAATCAATGAACATAAGAAATACACAAATGTCACATGTAACATCCCAACCATCGTGATATTAATTTAGCACTTATGCAATGGAAGACTGCTAATTTGTATTAAATAAATCAAAGCAACCCCTAAAACAATCCTACAACCTAAACTACACCGTAGGTCAACAGCAACTTATAATGTAACCAAAATACGTACTGGACACAGCCTTGTCTTGGAAGACGGACCCGTAACGGAGCCAAACTCTAATTGTGAAAACCGTGCCAAATGAACAATCTAGCAACACAGTTATCTTAAACCTGTCTAAGTTTATTTGTAACATAAATATCTTCTTATTTCTTCTTAATTCTTCCAAAAATTGCATTTTTTATTTTGACTAATAATGACGAAGATGTTGACCCACATTTCAAGAGAAATTTCCATGCTACACGAGTGTCTAAACGGGAGAATATTTCAACAACAAAAAAAGCAGTGTTTGATAAATCAGATCTAAAAGGGGAATATTTTTTAAACAATGACAGGGAAAAATCTGGATGATATCCATTAACATCAATTATTTTACAGGGGGAAAAAAGGAACGCTTGTATTGTATTAGGTATGGGGAAAGGGAAACCAAAATACTAGCCATTCTTAATTGACCACCCTATTGGGGGAGAATCTCACGTTTGAAATGAAAAGGGGCGCCCAGCCTCGGCTTGCCGAGCACTTTTGGGGGGATAGCTGTTTAGGGGGTCAGAAAGAGGGGGATACTTGAAAAGAAAGGGACAAATGAAGAAAGAAACATTAGATCTGGGACATTTTCTCTGTAAAGGTGAGCCACAGTGCACCTTAAGTTTTAGATGCGTCGCAACTAAAAAAATCATTGTTATGTTGCAATTTTGATGTGCAATGTGTTGAGGATATGCATGTATAGATAAAAGAACAAAATCCACAAAAATTCCAAGAAGTTCTTTCCTCACTCATTTTTTGGCCTATTTTTTGGTGAAAAATGAGCATTTTTCCCATTTTTAAACCCTACACAAGAAATGTCACACTTTTTTAAGCTCATTAGTGCATCCATCATGTTGTTGTAACTGGTTATTTGGTTATTTTGTTACTTCAGTATGGTTACCACTTGGCTTTATGAAAAAATGCAAGGGCGGATCAGAAATTTCATTGTGTTACCTCAAAAACAGAGTTTGGGCCCGTTATGCTGTCCGTCACCCAGAGTAACATCCCAACCAATTATGATGTGAAAATTACTTTAAAAGTTTAATATGTAACAGTTTTTCTGCTTTTCTAAGCTTTGGAGCATATTGAGAAGAAAAAAACAATTAACATTTGAAACTTGCTGTGACTTTAAAAAATATTTGTGACAAAATGGGAATAAAAGCAAAGAGTAACGGTCCCCAACCCTTAATGCTACTTGAGAATACAGAAGCACATTGTGATCAAGTGTTTGTGGATGTATTGGGACTAGGTCAAATTCTGTATTTCAAGTGAATTACAAGATTTTCACTTGTGGCTTGTAGTTACCCAAAATTTGACAGCAAATGTTTTTACAAAATACATAGAACATCCCTACAAAACTTATGCAAAAACTGGATGAACGTTCCCCCAAAACTTGAGTTGAGGGCATCCCATTACATTTTTTAAGAAGTATTGGGCAATTCATTTGAAAAAAAACCGTAATGATTGGCACAAGAGGGTACTACTTGAAAAATTACATCTATGTTAATTCTAATCAATTAACATGAAAATTACACAAAATGTCAATGGAAACATCCCAACAATCGTGATATTTAAATTTAGCACTTATGAATGGAAGACGTGCTAAATTTGTAATTAAATAAATCAAAAGCAACCCCTAAAAACAAACTATCTACAACCCTACAATAAACCGTAGGTCAACAGCAATTAGGGTAACAAAATCGGTATGGGAACACACTCTTGTCTGGAAGACGGGACCCGTAAGGGCCAACTCTAATTGTGAAAAACGTGCCAATGAACAATTCTAGCGATACAAGTTATCTTTAATACCTGTCTATTGTATTTGTACATTAAATTATCTTCTTATTTCTTCTTAATTCTTCCAAAAATTGCATTTTTTATTTTGACTAATAATGACGAAGATGTTGACCCACATTTCAAGAGAAATTTCCATGCTACACGAGTGTCTAAACGGGAGAATATTTCAACAACAAAAAAAGCAGTGTTTGATAAATCAGAAAATCCATCAAAATGATTTTTGCATTTTTGTAACTATAGGTATCCTAACAACATACCCTGCAAATGATAGGACCGAAAGCAACCTATGAAGGACCAAATCGGAAATTTTAGTCATTGTCCCGTTCGGTCACTAACTACAACATGTAAATTGAAATGGATTGAGATGTATCTTTCCTTCAACACTGCTGTTCTTCCTTTTCTGTTGTCTTCAGTTGGAAAAAAGTTACTTATGAGAATCCTATAGACTTATCCTCACTTTTAAACTATTGGTCGTCGCTGTGATGTTCCAGCAATTGGAATTCTGCCACCCTCCCATTGGGGCCAAATCGCGTTGAACGTCGAAAGTACGTCAAGAATTTTATAATTTACGACACTATTGGTATGTCGAAAATGCAAATCGAATTTTACGTCGTTCTTAAACGTCGATTCAATTTGTATTTTCGACGTAAATTTATAAAAAACCCACAGTCGACCTGGTTTTCGACGTACCAACATCGTTTTTTCGAGGCCGCTCTAAACGACTATGCCCGCCTGGGTGAATTGGGGTCATTTACGGCTCTTCCAAGTTACTCCCTGAGTGAAAGATTACCTTTGGCTTTGGAGTGAATGATGAAAGTCATGAATCACGCATCTTTGCAGCAAAATTCCTCACTGAAATGATTTCCTTTTTGACATAATATCATCAAACATGATATCCTGGCTGCTGTATCCCCCCTCAATCAAGAAAATACTTGAGATTTCATAATCAAAAATTGATTACATATAAGAAAACTTCCAGCACTGCTCCATAGACGGTCCATAATAATTTCACGCCAGTTCCACAGGAGAGTGTGTGTGTGCCAATTCAACAAGCGACCAGCAGAATTTCCTGCAAATTTTCAAATATTTTCACATTTTCGGATAAATCACTGATATGCTTTAAAAAGGTTGATTCAGAGATTTTGAAATATAATTTTTTTTTTGGGTAGTTAATTAAAATAGTCCTCTAGAACTAAAGAGAGTTACCTAAATGCTTAATTCCAAAGTTAGAGATGAATCAGATTTTCCGTTTTTCATGCAGTAAACATTTATGCACAGTATAACAGTGCCTAGGATAGACGTGTATAATCAAATTTCCGATCCGGAATTTTGTAACAACGGTGTGATTTTCCATATGAAAGACGCTCGATTTGAGCTAGTTATTTCACGCCCAGTGATTAGCATATGGGACAAGCATTATATCTATATGCAAAAAACACGATTTGTTTGAAAAATGAGTGCGCGCCTCATCGGGAATCTCTGAGTCGGCCTTAAGTCTTACTCTCCGCACTGTCACTGATGTGATAGCCCAAATACTCATACTGGTCATATAAGATAGACAAATACCAGGGCCGACGCATTCCCTGTGAGACTTGTGTGGGAGTTTTTGATGTATCTTCTACTACCTATAGTATTCTAGGGGTTTACTAGCCTTACTGTACACGCAGCTTTAAACAGAGCCTACACTAAGTCTAAGTCTAGCTATTACCTATTACCATGATTGACTAGTATTAGTATTGAATGAAGGGCTTACCTGAGCCTCTTTATTGCCATTGTTTATTCTTCCACTCGCCATTTATGGGCTTGGAGCCGATGCTGTCAATATCGTCAAACTTGTACTGGAAAAGTATGAATATCAAAATTCTTAAAAACTTCGCGCTGAAACGCATCAAGTTCTCCCACCCATGTCTCAACTCCCCCACGTCACGCCAACGACTGAATAAACGGAAGTGCCCTTTGATATGCACTTATTCAATCAAATAACAAAAGCTGCTCTGCACTGTGAAATTGAATATTTTAAAATAAGCATCGCCCGGCCTGGAAGGTGTTTTTAAATTAACCTAATCCAAATAATGTTCCATTTTTATTTCGCTGCTAAGAATTTCATTCATATATACATATTCGAGACAAATACATACTTTGTAAAATTGTATTAGAATTTCGATATATACATGTATATTAGTGTATTAAATGATTTTAATGTTCTTGGTGGAAATAATAGGCAGGATAACACTGCATTTAAGAAATCAAGACCATAAACAGTATACGTATGTCAGTTTGACTAGCTTCAATCACAATCATTCAGCTGATCTCCCGGCTGAGCTGCGGTTGTACATGTGGCAAATGCTTGAGATCAGTCAAATAAGGCATATTTGTATTAATCATTCATGCAGTGAGACCTTTGGAGTACTCCACTTTTTGGTGAATAAACTCCTGCTGTTCCTGCTGTAGTCTAGAGTCCAGCCGTATCATTTCAGGTACATTATTCAATTTCAGATTGCAGAGCGCTTCATCAACATGATCAAATCAGCAAGCTCAGTGAATCACTAGTCAGTCCGGTTCAACAAGAATTTTGAAGGGGGGCACCCACATATTGTGTCATACAGTTGCTGTCGCAGAATTGTTCATAGTTATTTACCGAGGCGTGACTTTCGTCACACTGAAGTGAATGCGCCATTGGCTTGTTCAGTAGTCGGCCTTGGCGCATTGGTTTAATCACGCATGATGATACCCATAACTTTGGCCCCTTGTGTATGGCATATATTACGACGTGCGCGATGCCCACCTCTGAACAATTCTGGCAGCACTGTATGTATACTCTGGCGCGAATAAATTTCTTGGAGCAGTTTAGAATGTACGCGCGCTTCCCCGCCAAAACGGCGCCGCGTCGTGTTTTGCACGTAGCGTGGCATACGAGTCAAGGGTCTTGTTTATGTCCCAAGAATTATGGCCCAGAGTATAGGAATTTCTATAGATTAGTACACTCAATAGAGTTTCTACCCTGTATTTTGCAAAAAGTATAGAAAGGTGTTTAAACAGTTTGATTTGGCATAAAACATTATAACAAAAATAGCGCGCGAATTTCGTATTGGTCCTGGTTTTTGTATGTGTAGCAAACATGCCAAAAACTACATGGACATGGTTCTAGGAAATAGTTCCGAGGTACTCCTGAGGCTACGGGGCGGCTATCAGGGTCGCCTGAAACTGAAAGGTGAGGGGCAATAGGGCCCGTAGTCGGCAGTATCCACAACCAGTTGTTTTATTACACCTCACTCTGACTCTGGTGATGTTGTAAGGGAATAGTCCTAATCTTTTTCCCTTGGGAAATAGGCAGTCGTAATAAGAATCAGTCCAATTAAATAGCATTATTTGTTAAAAATTTTTAATGAGGTGTAATAAAATACAATCCAACATCGCATAGTGGGGGAAAACGATTTTATTAGAAATTTCAGTTTTCTACCAAAGGAAATATCTCTCGGCTTAATCCTTTCAGATTCTGATATTTTTGATGGAAGCTTAACATCATAGGATGGCAGGGCTCTATTTAGACAATCAAATTTACATGAACAACCCCTGATTTTTCCTCAAATTGGCTGAAAAATACAAAATTTTTACATAACCCTGGGAAAATTCTGCATGCACATAGTCTAGAAGTTACATGCATATTTGTGCATGTATAACCCCTCTAAATCGAGGCCTGCATGATGGAAAAAATCAGTACTTTCAATTTTTTTAGGATACTCGATATGACATGTGAAATCTCTTGATTGGGGAGATGTTCGCGGGGAAACCACCTCAGTT
>JAMKCH010022631.1:0-40694 GCA_023653785.1 Ophioderma brevispina | reverse complement strand
AACATAGTCAGCCGGCTAAATACCCTTACCGTGGACTGAATGAGCAGACGGATCCCCGTGTTAGTTTCAGCAGGCTTACAGCCACTTGCGCGCGGCTGCGGGGGTTATGCGTCTAGGTAATAGGCAGAGGGTGTATTAAGCCCATCAAACAATGCACCAGTTTTGGGCAAATTTCACCTCAATAAGGTCATGTGATCCTACAAAAATCTTATTCTTAACACCTAAAAATCCCTACTTTTACAATCATTCTTGAAATGTCTTGTGCATGTGGTTCTTAAACTTTTTTGAGTATTTTTTATCCCTAAGTACTGACATGTGATTAGTATATAGTACCTTTCAGCATAGGCACATTGTAATGCATTGTGGGATTGGTTCAAAAGACCCTATGATCTATAGGTGATTACTTTACAAATCATGGATAAACCGTTGAAAAAAAAATTATATGTATTTAGTTGGATGTAATTTTGGTACACCATTATGTAATCATAGGTGGGTAGGTTTTGTGGGTTTGCAATAATTGTGGTGGCCGACCATCAGCAAATCGGCCACAGGAAAACTCAACTACGAAAAAATACAACTGAAATTCCGATTTTTTTCAGGGATATTATGCATTTGATGATGTTGGTGATTAATATCGCCTTTAAATATTTCCAGCAATCATTTTGTACTGACAGCAAAACAATACAAAAAAACACACACACACAAAATACAAAACTAAAACAAACAAAAAACAGGCAAAAATAATTATTCGCAACCTTTGCATGTTGATGATAACCAGCGTTTTGACTATATTACATATTCGCCGGCATACAAGTAAACATTGATTATTATCGATACACGGCATGTTTTTTTTCATAAATTTAATTTACAGATTGCACATGAAGCGTAATTGCTTGTTTACCTACAGAAATCCCGGAAATGAGATGGAGGAAACCCGACAACCCTGGTTCGAAACCGACCTAAGCTTCCCACTTTCCTTCCTATCCTATCCCGCTATTCCTTCTCTCTCTCTCCCTCTCTCTCCTCTCTCCCTCTCTCTCTCTCTCTCTCTCTCTCCCTCTCTCTTTCCCCCTCTCTCTCTCCCTCCCTCTCGCTCTCTCCGCTAGAAACAGCTAGGACGCTAGGATTAATGAAATGTTTTCCCTGTAATCAAGGTTTCGTTGGGAATTCCCCTTAATAAATATGTATGGCAAGCGGTACTTACATACTGTTGGTTAGAGCTTTTGTCGCTAACGCCTACCTCGCCATCGGAAATGACGGTTTGGAGCGCTCCATATTTAGATTCCAATTACTTTATTTCGAGCATTGCGCAGATTTATTGTGCGCAGGAACGATACACAAAGTATTATTTCGAAAATTGATCAAGCAAACACTGAAGTAACAATATTGCCAATAGGTAAATATTTTCCTTACAACTCCGCAAACTTGGCATTTAAACTCGGGAGGATGGTCAACAAATGACATGCTTCATTAAAACAGTGATATTTATCCAATGCTTACTCAATTCGACACACTTTGAAGATGTCACAGCTTCCATTTCTCGTCACTCTCGCATTTGTATTCGTATCCGTATTACAGCCGATGGAATGTGCAAGTGATGATCCATCCGTTTCGAATTCTAACTCAACATTCAATACCTCACTAACAACTAAAATGACAATGGCAACGACGATATCAAAGACTCGGTTTCCTGTTGGTGTATTTATGACAGCCGTTGGTAATTTCGAGTTTGACCAATTAATGATAGATATTGTCAATTCTACAATAGAAGAAATCAATCGCTTGGATGGAATTCTGGATGGTTACGACGTTTACATGCGGTTATACTACGACAAAGTACGTTTAAATTTGGTAAATTGATCTTAACATTTTTTTGTTAAATTGGCATGCAGTGTTGTCCATTAAAGCTGTGGGTTAGTTGACTTTAAAAATCTTGCTTGTTCATTAGTGTTTCTTCATTAAATTATGGTCTGTTACTGTGGAGAAATCCTAACAAGCAATATATGAATAAAATTATTCAAAAACGTGCAAGGACGACAATTTCAAAAGCAAATATTTGACTCCAACAAAACCGTATTTAAAAGATTCAATGCCCTATAAATATCTTCAATGTATACAAATCAGTATCTATTTTATGTTTAAGTACAAGAACAGTAATGTTACCACAATCGTTTCACCGTTCATCGTTAAAATCATAACTACAATACAAGAATAGGGATGATTTTAGGACCAATGCTGAAATGAAACCTATTTTGAAAAAAAATATGGAATGACTTGTCCACCAAATTAAAGTCGCTAAAACGTTAGGTCTATTCAAGATGGCACTTAAATCCGAAATCCTAGGTTAAACTGTATCGTAGATTGCTCATATTGATACACAACTGATTTTAGATGTGCTTATTCTAAAATTAATGCTGTATAATTATAGTATTTTCATGCTTGTGATATGTTTTCTGGTGATTCCCTGTGTCTGCGTTCCAATATGAGTTGAGTGTATGTGAGTAATTTTGGTAAGGGAATAAGTCGTTTGGATATTCTTGTTTTCTTATGGTTTCATTTTAGAGGGATCAACAGTTACTATGCATCCTTTCCTTTAAGTGTTTCTCCTCCATCTGTTAATTTACACTATGTTTTTGTTATACTTGTGGCGTTTTTTTATTTTGATGGAAATAAAATATTGATTAATTGATTGAAGTTATTACATTGAATGAAATAAATGATGTAGCACCATTTCAAACGTCTTATTTGTGCTGATACTAAAATTTGCTTTTGTATAATTAATTATTACTTTTCGGATTTGTATCATTTATGATACCAAATTATAATCACTATTAAATGCTTACCGCTTGTGTGAAAGAGTTATATATTTGTCGACCTCGTAAGGACTCGTTTTTTAAAATTAATAACATGTTGCCTAAGCTAAGCCATTCGAAATGTAAACTTTAAAATGACATAACGCTAATCCTTAACAAGTATATAAGCAATTCTTTTATCTTCCTGAGAGGCTATAATAATGATGCAAGTCATCTTAACGGGCAAGGCAACAAAAGTCTTCAACGACCGCTGTTTTATTGGCTGAACAACACACAAAAATGCTGTTGGAAATTGAGAGCCCTTTAACATGAACTTGCGAAAAACAGTACAAGTGTGTGTGTGTGTTTATTTGTTTTTTGTTCGTTTTTGTTTTGTTTTTCAGTATTGAGTATTTCATTAAAAATAATTAAAACTTGGTTTCCCAAGACCAAAGTGCACATTTTATTTTCACAAAAGAAATTTAAATACAAAATAGTGTGCCAAAAGGTAAGGGTTAATAATTAAGATATGGGCAATTCCACTGGCACGGAAAGGAAGAATTTTAGAAAATCAGAATATTGTCCATTTTTTTAAAGACTAGTAGATGTCCCACCTTCATAAATTTAGTATCAAATGAAAGAGGATAACTAGCCCTTTCTTTTGAGTGGTCTCATAGTAACATTGGACAATATCTACTATTATTTTCTTTACAAAACCTGATTTTTGATCATTTTGAGGTGAAAAAGATGCAAAACATTGCCATTAATTTTCTCATAAAGTTCTGCTAATTTTATATTAAAGGTGCTTGTTCTTATTTATGTATAATATTGTGTTCTCTACTCGATATGAGAGCCTGGCACTTGCACACACGCCCCACCAAGTACCGTGGGAAACAAACTTGCGGTTTTGATGGTAGAAGCAATGATGCATATTGCAAAGCATATTCCATGCTATGCTAATATAATGGTTAACCCATTAACAAAACGTCGGTTTTTTTTTTATATCTTGGTAATGAAATGGATTCGAGGTCTCAAATTTCAGAACAACACTTTATGAAAAATTCGCTACCTTTCATCAAATCGATACTACTTCCGGTAAACCAGGGGGTGCACAAAGACAATCTTAACACGCATTTTAATGGAAAAAGGAAAATTTGACGATTCCATGTTTCCACACTGCATTTAATTAATTTACATCCCCTTTGCACAATCTACTATTTTTTACATCCGTCAGGGTGGCTAAAGTGCCGCGACAAAGTGTACGCGTGTTAACGTACCCGTGTTTTAAACCGCCTATTTTGTTGTGCTTTTTACTAGAGAAAAATATAAAAAGTATATCGGGCGAATATCATTATTACTAAGGGAATCCAGCATTAAGAACCCTATATATATAATACTATTGATTACAATAATAACCCCAATAATTTGTAGCCTGTGTTTAGATTTATTATAATTGGAAACTGTCGTATTGTTTTGCTTGTCCCTGAAAGGCAATGCGTATCCAGGATTGAAAAATGTCAAATTACTGGGGGGGGGGGTTGAAAGGACAGGCTGTAACTGGTCCAAATGCTCAAAATGGGCTTATTTTGGCAAAGAATTTGCATAAAAAAAAAAAAAAAAAACAAGATTACCGGGGGCGTCGCGCGCCCCCTCCGCCCTCCCCTGATCCGCGCCAGGCTCACCTGTTTAAACCACCGTATTTTCACACAGTGGGGCTTCTCATTAACATGAGTTTATTTTCATGCTTTGTGTTAACTTGGGAATCTAGCCTTGAGTTTTGAGTATTGAAAGACCAAAAGATGAAAACTAATTTTTAAATAGTGTGACAAGCCAGAGAATTGGAGAAATCAAGAAGGATGCGCTAAAACGTAACGCGAGTTAGAATCACCCATATTACGTATTCCTTACGTCCTATAGAGAAAAATGAATGCCAACATTACGATCACCATCACACCGCACAAAGGGAGAGCGTTATTTTTTTGTTAGATCTAGGATCAATTTTCCCTAAACCAGGCAGGGCCGGGTTACGCTCCGTGATTTTTTGAAAAGTGGGGGCAAAAATAGGATTTAGGGATTTAAGGTATTTATCAAGGCATTTTTAGTTTGCTAGAGTCCCTGTAAGGCATGTGCTATAGTCCTCTCCATCATGGAGATCTCCTGCGCATCGCAAAATTTTCCAGAATTAAAGCTGAGATCTTCTATTTTTTAGTTATTTTTCTTTTTTTCTTATTTCTGTTTCTTGTAAATTTTCTTAACTATCTTGGAAAATGTAAATGACGCCCATTTAAGGTCGCATGGCGTATGCATTGCCATGATCGCGGTCAAGGCACATGTTGAAATACTTCGTGTGTGGCATTGGTTTTAAAATGTTACTGTGGTGTCATATCGGTATGTGGTTTAAAGAAAGTGTTCGTGTGACAGAATTAATGTTGCACTAGCAATTGATTTGTATAGTACACTCCACCTATGCGACACAACATAATACTTTTGATTGACTATTATGCTTGTGCAGAACTATCCCTATTTTGGCGGCGCATGCACAATACGCCTCGCTCCGCAGGCCGAGATTTCGCCACTCGACACGCTTCTTCGGCAATCTATCATGGTTTGGATGACAAAATTTTTGAGACGTCTTTTGACATACTATCGCAGATCACGTTTTTGTAAATCACGTCCTTTTCCTCACCAACGCACACGCATTTTCGTTAATATGTCGATATCCATGAAATCTAGTGCATTAGAGTTCTGGTTTGATTTTGTCCTTTATAATAGAATATTCTTAAACCTGTTTTCTTTAATTTAATGGGCCCCTGGAGATATCTGGTCGAATAGCCCGAGTGAACTAGCTTCCCTGACTTCCAATCAAGAAACCTACGTTGATGGGTCTTTAGAAAAAAGGAAGACCATTTTAGAGATTTAATGGCTTGTATTTTATGCTTGTCGCGAAAGAACCAAACTAATTTAAACAAATAGCTTGTCAACTTGTCAAAAATAGTTGTATCCTAACAGGCTTAGTTATCTGAGCGCTGTCATTCGATATTCAAAAAAAAATAATTTGCTGAACTTAGTAAAGAAGTGATGCTATAATTATTTTTTATGAATTGTTCTTTTAACGCACACTAATGCAATTACATAACGGTTTAAAAACAACTTTTGTCAGTTTAGTTCTGCACTTCGTTCTCATATCGTTTTCCCATCAATATGTTTTGTCTATAATAAAAATGTAAGGCCACGGTAATTTAAATTCCAGCTGACAAAACACGTTTAGCCCACTCGGAGTTGATAAATGTTCTCCTACTTAGTCAATTTAATGTCAATTAACCCTACTAGGAACAATTGTGGACTGCATTACAGGATGAAAGGATTGCCAACCGTAGATACTTGTTAACTTATTTTTCAGTACAGCAATGTCAGTTTACAAATTTGCGGAAACAACCCGTCAATAATCGGGAGAGAATTTGCGCGTACCTAATTTGAAAAAAAAAGCTTTAACAAGCCAACTACTTAGTAAGAAGGTAAGCTCGTAGGTGAGCTGGAGCGTATCCAGGGGGCATTAAGAACATGAAACTAAAATGATTTGTGATGATTTCCTAGTGGCAGCCAAATAAATGCAAAGCGCTTTTGATCTTATGGAAAGGCGCTGTAGAAGAATACCGCATTTTTTTTTAATTAATTTAATATATATGTTGTATAGTTTGGAGTGTCGTGGGGTTTTTCTTTCTTTTGGCTGTTTTAATGGAAATATTGGTGGTGGAATCATGCTAATCCATTTCAACTAATAATAATAATTATTGATTTTGAGCTAAGAATATGTTCTCTTGTATAGTTTGGAGTATCGTGGTCTTTTGGTTTTGCTGTTTTAATCGAAATATAGTGTGAACGAGATTCGGCTCACTTTCAACTAATAATAATTGATTTTGGGCTCCCCATTGTAGCTAACATGATGTTGTCATGTTGATCATGTTCGTCACGACTTTCGACATAATGATCTTTCTTTGTCAAGTGCCATGAAAACTACTAACTACTCTTAAAGCTGCAAAAGGTTAACGGAGGCATTTCCACATGGCCCCCCCCCCTACTTCGCCACAAAAAAAGTTGAGATTTAATATCATCTGTACCGCTTGCTGGCCTAAGTATAGTATGTTGGCTAAGATTTAGGAACTATATCCACAATCCAATTCAGAAGGATGCAACAGTAACGCTCAAATTGCATGTGGCCAACAGTCGGCAACATTTCATACAGAATGTGAGATTAAAACATCAAGATGAAATCATAAAACGCTAAGCAAATGATCTCCTGCGCATCAATGTAACAATGAGAGCAATTATAAGAGATTGTTGCCATTATACAAAGCAGAATTCAAAAGGGCAGGCATTAACAACCATTCACAGGTGCAAAATTCCAGTGTTCTAATTTTTTGGTATCCCGAATAAGGTTCTGGTTTTCTCAGTGTGTTTAGATATTACGATCAGAGTGTGCATCCATTTTGGTCGACCAATATTAATTTTACACGGCACTCTATGGGGATTAAAAAATCACGTTTTTAAGTCTGTCGCATCAAAACGGGTTTGAAATATAGCGTAGGATGTAGGGTGAAGGCCATTCTGTGAAGATGAAAACTTTATCTAGTTTCGGGATTTAACATAAATCCTTTAGGATTGTATTTAGAGTGACATCCAAATAGATTTACAATAAATCTCATCTTGCCTTAGATTCAATGTTAATGCAATAGAGATTAATTTTAATCCTAACATTGGTTGGTCCCTAACCACAGTCTTAAGGAGTAAACTTTTAAATCCTCTTAAATTTAAGTGGAGCAATTATGGATTGATTGCATCCTGGATCGGTCTTCAAGGAGGCTTATATGTGGTGACACTATGTGTAAGCGATAATCTAAGAGTTTTGCACTCACTTCTATTGATTGAATATTAGGATTTGGCGGCCATTTTTAAAAGTGAAAGTGCCCTCTTTTGATGTCATCGGAGAAATTGATCTTGGCTTTTATACTGAAGACAGTACCAGATTAAGCATGTACATTGTGAGTAAAAAAAAAAAACACCCTACATTCAGAATAAAAAGTAATTAAAATACTTTAAGAATTATGTTGCTCAATGTTGCTTGTTGTTATAAAGATTGATAAACCAGGTTTTCAAAAACGTTTATTGGGGTCATTTTTTGGACTTTGGAGAAGAAGTTATGCCTATTTTGCTGAGAGACTTAAAAGTCCTGTTAGGCCGATTTTGAGCCAAACAAAGATGCATCGTTTTACATAGCAGTAACATGTCTTCAGCAGTGATTTGAGTAAAAACATTAACACAAATTATTTAAACAATGAACGTGCGAGAATAATTGAAGGATTATAAAATATATATCACGGAGATTACAAAAGAAGACGCTGAGTTGGAAAAATGTCCAATGTCACACATAAGAAAGTCAAGATAGCAATTAGGACGCTGAGTATACAGTATTGTGCAAAACCATAACTTTAGAGAGTAAAACAAAATCGCTGAGCAGTTTCATATGTTCCTGAACAGACATTGATATGGACGTTGACTGTCAATGACTGAATCTTTATATTGATAAATGGTACTTATTTTGTTGAAGATGTTATTAATCATTATGTTTACACAATAGAACGTTTTATTAACAGTGATATGTTTTTCGTCTAGAAGAATCGATACCATCGAAAATTGCAGTGTGACATTGTCTTTGCCGTAAGGTGTTATGGTATACGTCGATGTCAATCTCTCCGCATTATATGGTTAAAATCGGCCAAGAATATCTAGGCTCTCCGCCAACATGACAAGTTTCTGAAACCCAAAGACTCCGAAAGACACCAAATAAAAATCTTCTGATACCTGTAAACAACCAACAGCAAACTGCAATGCAAATATAATGTTTAACCTTTGAAGAAAAAAACTTTCCTGACAGGCTAGGGTTTTTATTTTTAGATCCATAGGATATCCCGGTTAGGAATTAATATGTTACTGACTATTTAAAAATGTCTCCTCGGGACCTAATTAGCCTAATTCCATGATGGCCAGCCATTCCATCTATTAATATTGCTATTTTTGGTAATGATCCTGTTAGTATTTTATTGAATTTGGTGTGCTGAATTAATTCATGAGTTTATTATGTTACAAGCAAAGCATGTTAGGAGCAATAAATATTGCGGACCTTACTTCCAATGCTTTGGAAAACGTCAGCTAATCCATTGAACAACCTTAATTCCCAAAAATACCATAACATCAGTATTATATCATTCAAATCAAGCTAATAAGTGACTGAGATGTCGAAAGATAGCATTTGTAATAGATGAAAGGCGGACATCGTGAAATATGCTAATTACCACGGACCCATTTGGACATTTTTAAAAACGTTGGTAAAGGATATGTCTAGGGAGTTATAAATTATCGTAGCATTCAGGGGGGGGATTTTTAGGGGGGCATGGGAACCCAGATTTTCTGCTAGATTAGTTGCTATCTGCGTAAAGTTGTTGGTGTGGGCAAGTTGACACACTTTTTTTAAAAAAACGGGTGGATTCTATGGCCATTTCGGCTCCTGAAAACGAATCTAGCAAGCCTTTTACAGAAGATAATTTTTGGGTTGGTTCAATGGATTTTAAGTTTTGTACATGAAGTCAATGGGATTTTGGGTGTAAAATAGTTATTTGCCAATATTTGCACACATACAAAACTAATGACAACTATGAAACATGCACATGTGCTGGGTATATTGCCTCCCTTTGTAGACCAATAAGGTTTCCCCAAAATACCAAGGTCATGATTGTCTAGAATCAAGAAAAACATTCTTTACGCACGAGCGGTGTGGAGACAATCAGTAGCACAGCTACAACTTTCATGTAGCGGTGTTTTTGTTTTGTTAAATTATTTTAAAAACAGGAATAACCCGTTACACACAATGAGTTGCTTCTATGTTAATAATAGTGACACATGACGGTATGATGAGAACACTCATTCACAGGTATTTGAAGTATGTAAATGGTTGCAAAGGTGGACATTACAACAATAGACTGTCCTTCAATATCATTGTAAAGGCTTGACATTACCAATATAGACCTGCCTTCATATTCATTCACTCACAAACATGTGGTTTTCTTGTTTTGGTTGTTCTGTGCATTGCCTTGAATCAATGAGAGATTTTTGGAAAAAATGTTTATGCACTTGAAAATAACTTTGCTATTTTTTTCTTTTCCATCATTTGCCAAAGCTATAAAGACCTATTGGCGAGTGTCTAGCCAAATCCAGGATGAAGACATGTGTGTTATTTGTTTTTCCAAAAGAGCGAAAAAAGAAAAACCCCTAATAGACCGTATTCATTAGCCAGCCATGTTGGCGGACACATTTGACGCATTCCAGTACTACAATTACATTCACATGTCAATGATTCATGTGCAATCGCGAAACATGGTCGATGACAGCTTATGATTGTGTCCATTGGAAATGTATGCATCTTGTCACCAACATGTCTGGTGGCTGACGTTCATATTGAATACGGTCTTATTGACTTCATGACCAAAAAATTAAACTCCACGGAACCAACCAAAAAGGTATCATGAGTGAAAAAGCTTGCCTGGTTTATTTCAGGAGCCAAAAGGCCATAGAATCTGCTCGTTTTAAAAAAAAATTGTAAAAAAAGTTCAAACTTGACCACCCTAGTAAAGTATATATAATACTCGTATGCGGGGTTGTAATAACATTTTTGCTAACAGGGCAAAGAACACGCTTGTTTTGCGGTTTTAGAATGAGAACGCGAGGGTCTTGTATGGTGAGACAGTATCGAGAATATCCGTTATTTAATTTGAGATTTGCAGATCAATTTCAAAGCTTAACGAAATAATCAATGATAACGCTTCTCCGTGAGAGAAATATGACTTATATAAACCATGGCATATATCTATCTGTCAGCAGAAGGTTGTGTTAAAGTGACACTTTCAGGGAATGGTCCAAAACATTAATTGGTCCAAACATATTTTAAAAGCTAATGTAAAAACCCCAAATTAATTGATAACAATTATGTTGCTCATCTCATTTTCTGGTAAGTGTATGAAAGTCGTAATTGCCATTTAGACGTAGACTATGGATTTAATTTAAAGCCACAATCAAAATTCAAAATGCCCATTTTGTCTCTAAATTACTAGTGTTAGGTCATATCAACACCTTATATTACTGTTCTTTGTGAAAAACAGGCACTAAAGCATTTTAAAGCGATCTTGAAGATATTAGTAAACATTGCATAAATATCGTATTTTTTGACAAATACGGCGTGTTAAGCTTAGCCACTTAGAGAGGTCTTTACTACAACCATTTCCAATACAACAGTACAAAAAAATTGACTTTGATGAAAAAATAGGGGGCGCGATTTGTTTACATTTTGAAGATTGAATGCTTTTAATTTGGAAATCGGACATACGGTTCCGGAGATAATGGTCAATCAAAGTGAAAATGTGTATGCGCGATTTCCTATGCTTTTCAAGGGGCTATATTTAAGAGGTTTTTAAACAAGTGTATGAGTATAGAATTAGGCTAAATTATTTTTAGTTAAAATAGGATCCATAATTATATAATTTTTGCAACTAATTGATGTCATTAATTTTTCGATTTTTAACTTGATTTTATGAATTATGAATCATTAATTGTTTGGTTGATTCACGGTTACCATAGCAACAATATCAAAAATCCGGCATCATGCTTTTGTGTGTGCCCTTTTATCTTCCACCCAAGTATGGTGCAAATGCGAGTTTTCGCTAATAGAGGAGGAGCAGGATATCATTGGGGCCTTATTTAAGGAATTCGTTTACCTCCCACTACAGAAAAGGTTTGATACCTTTGGTAGTTTGTATGGACCCTCTACATCAATGCTAGAAATGTATGCCATATTGTCCATCTAACCATAAGGATTCCAAAAATGTATTGTTTGTACCACCATTGGTTTTGGAGTTATAGGGTAAAAATGGCTAAAATGGTAAAAAAGGTCAATCTCAATTTGCACAGGGGTCAATATTAAAAGTTAATCTGATTATATTTTAAATACTTGCAAGTTATTGCCTGAGGTAAGAGGACTCCCAAAAAGTATTGTTTTGATTATGTTAAATGTTTACTTACGGAGATAAGGGTCAAAGAAGGTCAACGCCAATTGGATTATGTTGCCCTATGACCTATTTTGTCGCATAACATGATAACTATACACTGCAGATGGTACAAACTATTCCTTATTTTGACGCATTAAGCTGGATGAACAACTTCTATCATTTTCAACAAAATTGGAGCAACTTCTGATTTTGACCCCTGTACTATTAGTTATTAGGTGAGTTTTGGGGTGATACGGATTTATCTAGTCGAGGAGTCTTTATCGGGCGAGGGCGCAGTCCGAGGCCAGATACAGAATCCGAGACTAGATATAATCCGTATCACCTCAAAACTCACCTAATAACGATTTTATCATACCCAAGCAGAACAAAATAAGCACAAACATATGGCTAAATAAAATTATAAGGGTGGTTCACAAAACAAACAATACCTTACGGTAAATTGACTGAAGGCATATTGTTTTAAATGAGTGCAAGGGTGACGAATTTTCAGCGACAAGAATCTTTTGAAAATTAAAAGGCCCCTAAAAATCATGTTTCTGATTCACAAACAAATTTTTGATCTATTTTAAAGTCTTTGGTATATGTGAGAGCGATTATTCGTCACCCTTGCACTCAACTCGGCTCAACATAAACATTGCTAAAAAAGCGCCAAATTAGAGCCCAGTGATTTACGTCAAAAATGAAACGTCCGATTTTGGATTTTGTTGTCATGAGGCATGGTCACGCATTGCGCCGTCCTAATGGGACTATGATCGGACGTGGGGACGACGCTCCGAGGGAGGTGATACGGGATATAGCTAGTCAGTAAATTGAGGCGATAATCCAATGAAAATTCGAGGGATCTACTTGATGGTATGATAAAAAATGAAATTGACCTTCTTACATTTTAGCCATTTTTTACCCTATAACTCATATATTGTTCAAATACACCATTTTTGGAATCCTTATGACTAGACGGAAAATATGGCAACATTTCAACAGGAATTGGAGCATTAAAAGTTTGAAACTGTGTAAACTAAATTGGCCCCTATTGAAAAGTTGACACCACATTGAGAGTACTTACCTAACCTACGTTGATACTAGGGTCCATACTAAACTCCAAAGGGTGTCAAACCTTTGCTGTAGTGAGGGGTAAACGATGAGTTTGAAACTGGGTCCTAGATCCTCCACTATAAGACGCTCTCTTTGTTCCCGGGGTTTAACTAATACGGCTTTTCTCAGTTGGCAGCCTGATGAATTGCATATGTTTTAGAAAAACTTAGAGATCAGAGTTGTTGTATAAGCGCTATCGAAAATAAATTGCCTTTGGTTTATGTAAAAAATGGCCCTAATTAAAACGTAAATGCCTCATTAACGAAGCGACTCAGTCACTAAAATCATGCACATTTACCGTGGATCGCTAGGCTTCACATCCCATTCAGCAAGACGCATCCTAAGTTGACCGCGGTTTGTTTAGCTACGGAGCGCGAAGGACAACTAGAGTTTGATCCCCTCTGCAACTGTGGTTCTAGTCGGAAATAGTCTACGGGGTGGGGGTAAAATTAGTACTGTAATTACCAATAGAAAGACTCACAGACTTTTTATCTTGATATCGTGTGAGGCCCAGGAAGTAACAAAGCTTTTACTATTTTTCAATTTTATCTTAGACCTGCACACTCTTTTTTACGTTCTTTCTCCAACAATTTTCGTGCCAGAGATGCCAGACAAGATCATTTAGTGGTGGGGGGAATCTATATAAGAGCAATGCTTGACCAAACTGTGATTGAAGAAATGTGGTTTGGGGTAGATTCGAAGTCAGTATAGATTTGGGTTTTCGCATTAACTACCAAAAGTAAATATGGAATTGTAGGTGATGATACAAACTTGCTTCTATAATCTGTTTATTTCTTCACGTCCACCATGCTTACACTAACAATACAAAATTAAAAATAAATGTTCCGAGTTAACAGAGTGTTGTTTCTGTTAATTTTGAGAAGGCGTACATGACACATTGTCGGTCACTTTATCGAGATTGTGTATGGGGGACAGCCGTTCCGGTGATTTGGGGACCAATATTATCTAATCATGCGGTACCAACAAGTGATGTTATGACTATGAATAAAAACTCGCCCCACCCCACCCCCCTTCAGGTTAAATCGTTAATTATAAATGATAACATAAATATAACCAATGATATATCCATTATTTAAGGAACAAAAATTACGAAACATTCTGTACTCATTTTTTGATATGGTAGTGATAGTTTTTTCTTTTAAGTTTTAAGAAATTTAAGTTTGATTCACGAAAGGTAAACATAAAGGAGAAAAAGAAACGACGTGTCATTTTTTGCTTTCTTTGATTTGATTTACCCTGAACGGCTTTTTAGGGACCATGGAAATAGTGAAACACTTAAGGATCACAAGCGATACGTTCTGACCTGATTTACCCATCTATTAATTTTCTAAATTCGGTGAGACTTGACCTTATGAAACTAATGGACTGGAAACGATGTGGCATTATCTTTGAAGATACGAATACTGGCGCAAGGTAAGTCAACGTTATATTTTAAGTCAAGGACGTTTTTTTGCTCAAAGGATTATCATCAAATCCACAGATACATGGACATAAACTCGCGATTGTATCTTCCACTACTTATAAGAACAAAAAATAAAAACACCATTACTATGTTGAGTCAACCTTATATTGTAACTATCTGCAAAGAGCACCTTATTCAAATACAAGGTGTATGAGGGTCCTTTTAGAAAAATGGTAGTAGTTTACTCCATCGAAAAGTCGTATTACAGAGACTAAAGAAAACGTATGGTACCATTTTATGAGTACTTTTGTCAAAAGCCTCAATTCCATTCATTAGATACGGATAATCTGAGACGCCAAGCAGGTGTAAAAGCTGACATTTTGGGGATGTCAATTTATGTAACGGACTTGTTTTAACTCTAAATTTTCGTTCGGAAATGAAAAAATTGCCTCACATACATTTTATTAGAAATATCTTTAAGGACATCATAAATGTCATATTATGACCTTCTTCATTTTAAATCCG
This sequence comes from Ophioderma brevispina, assembly GCA_023653785.1. Taxonomy (NCBI): domain Eukaryota; kingdom Metazoa; phylum Echinodermata; class Ophiuroidea; order Amphilepidida; family Ophiodermatidae; genus Ophioderma; species Ophioderma brevispina. The sequence continues at coordinate 25,749 of JAMKCH010022631.1, read as the reverse complement.
TAATTGGAAATATTTGTGGAAAACCCCCCGCAAGCTTTTTTTCAGAACTTCGTTAGTACACACCTTAATGATACTTATGGCTTTAGCAGGACTCTTTGTGCACTCGCAACGTACATCGCAGGCTGCAACTCTCAATTTCAAAGGTCTTTTTATAAAATCCATATAGTCCAAAAACGACCTGAATGGTCTCATAGCGGCGAGTTCACATCAAAACATTTTTCAGGGATACGACGTGCCAGCCGGTGTCACAAGTGGCGAGTCCTATGAGTAGTGTCCTACCTATTGTGGTTATTCATTGTGTAATGATGTATCATCGATTTAATCGCCAATATCAGCAGCATAGTTACAAGGTCCACGTTTTGTGTACTGGTACGCTAAGCACTCTTTCATGGGGGACTTCATAGTTTCTATACACAGGTGTAAAGAAATGAGTGTCCCGCAGAGAGAGTGTCCTAGCTTACATAAGCAACATGTACGGGAATAAACCGTGACCTTGTATACGGCCATGGGTACAGTGCTGAAACAAACGATGGCGAACACAATAAGACCGATGGTTGGTAGGACCATTCAGTCACCGCGGGAACGTAGTTTTATGACACCGCAACATCTAGCTGGGCCTCGATCCACTCACGTGATCGAAATAAATGGGACTCCAGAAATCCCGCCACACATGATGGGTATTCTTTATTTGTAATTGTGGCAATACGAAGGGATTACAAGCCGGATTGTAGAACACCTATTAAAAACAAGCTTTCAATTTTGTTTTCTTTCAAAGCATATGGGAAGACCTAATTGCTTGTTTCGGGAGAGAACAAATTAAGGTGCTGACAACTGAAACCCGTTACGACGTTCATGAGAGCTACCTCAGCAGCAAATTGAAGTCTTAAGGTGATTTGGTTTTGTACATTAGGGTTTTAGGGCTGGTTTGATAAGGCTCCCTCTCGAAATGCGTTTCTCAGTTTATCATCAAGTTCGTAGATTATATAAAAAACAAATAATTTATTTCAATTTGCTCATGGATTATCGCCAGAGGACACTTGAGGTAGATTCCGTTTATCGTTACACAGCCGTTTACATACTCAAGTTCTAGATGCGCAGTTCTAATTGTTATTGCACTAAAATTATTTGTGTGTCAGATTTCCGGATAAACGTCTCACTAAAAGGGAATCTGCCACTATACTATTAAAACAATATTTACGAGTCAACGACTTGCACTAATCCAGTTATTTTGTAATACTGAATAACAATGTTGAAGTTTGGGTTCGACGTGTCTTACACTGGTATACAAATGCAACAGGCTGGAAGTATATCTCCAAAGGGGAAAAGGAATAACATTGATGATTGACACACACACCACACGCACACACACACACACACACACCAACACCGACCAACACACAACAAACACACCCCCACAAACACACACTTGAGCGGCAATAAATCAGTGTTATTATGGCATGAATATTGCTCTCAACATGTATAATTGCGTTATTTTTTTCCTTCGTATTTGATAGCGTCACGCTTGTTCGGATAATCATGTTAGATCATATCAAGCACACAGCAAGGATTACTTTGTGAGGTAGTTTTCGTCACATTGTGTTATTGTTAGATGGTTAAATGTGTAACTTACGAAGACTCTTCGGTTGCCTTCACATGATCAATTATAAACATGCATTGCGTTGTATTTTGTACAACGAACAGTGACTAAATAAGGTTCGAGGAAAAAATCAAACAGATGTATGCGTAAGCTCATTTGTAATCAATAAGAAAGACACGTTTCATCAAAAACAGTTTTGCACGACAACATTTTTTAAAGTCTTAAAATTCATTTATTTAAACATGGAATGAATCTTATTTCTGTAATAAGGATTCACTTTTCAATTTCTATAAGTAGAAAACCATTCATCTACCTATTGTTGTTGTTATTAAAGGCAATAGACAATCATTTTACGGCAGTAAAAATAGTTGGATATTTTACAAGATGGGGTGGTTTCTGGCCATCTTGGAAAAAAAATGTTGAGATACCACACTGAGGCACCATAATTGGTGAATGTACAGCAAATGATGTGATGAAAGCCATCTGGAATTAAGTGTCTGGCATGGAATCTAATGGCGGCTTTCCAGGAAAATTTAGAAGAAGAAAGAAAACTGATATAAACGGTTTGGTGAGGTTTTAGCTTTGTGTTGAAAAATGAATATAATACGAAAACAACTACGTAATACGAAATACGTAAGCATATAAGCATAATAAAGTTTCTTAATGATTTGGACAGCCCGCCCGCTACGGTAAAGGTCAATTTATGCATGAGGATACTTTTTTTTAATGAAGCGTTTTGTAGAAGGCAACATCACTTCAAAGGAGCGGACGGGTACTTTCTTACCAGAATGTAGAAGAAAAATTTGAATCTTAAAACTCAATAAAAGATCGAATAATGAATGTCGAAGCCTCTAAAGCACTCTATAAAGCTATGAAGGTCAGAGCAGAAATGGAGAAAGTGCGAAAACTAGGGCCATCTTCTGTAAATTTGTTCAAAAGGCCGATTTTTAGTGTGTTTTTAGCTTGCAGTCATGCACTGAACACCGTTTAAAGCTTGTTTCGTTGGATAAAATGACTATTTATTTATGCACAATTATACATAAGAGGTTATGTTCTAAAATGATCCGGACTAGCGGTTTTAGCCCGCCCGAGAGAAAGAACAGTATCAGCAATATAAAGTGAGGTTTTTAATGGGGGGCATTGTTTTTCGCATTTCGCGAGGCCAAGTTGTAGTGCCCTAGCTCTTGAAAAAACTTACCCACGTTCTTTCTTTTAATCAACCTATGCTATGCCCTAATTATAAAGTAAACAAGATACTGTTTAGATTGAGGAGTTTATTGAAGAGCATGACAACAATATTGCATCAGATACGTTGAAAAATATTTCGAAGGATAAAAATATCAAATACCATTGTTGTACGTTATCTTCACAAAGTGTTCAATGAGATTATTAACTACTGTGGTTAATATTATAAGGTTCTTGGGGAAAAAGAAGGACCACATTAAACTATATCAACCACGAATCGCGGTGAGTGTGGACCCCGAATAGGGGAGATGGTTTGCGACACGCATACGATGCATTACTCGTCATATTACTTGCAATGAAACGCGTCGATTGGACGAACTTCAGAAGAGTGGACCACCAAAGAAAAGCTGGTGAAACATTCCATTAAAAAGAAACAGAGAGTGACAATGTTATAATTGAAAAAAGCTACGGGAAGTTGACTTCGTTGGCTCAACTGTAAGTCGATAAAAGATCTGGGGTATGTTATTTGCAATGCGTAAGTAAGCGTTTGCAAATTTAACCATTTATGTTTGAAAGCCCATAGGTTTAATTAGAGAATTCTAGATAATTAGTATTATAAAAATAGTCGTATTTATATTTACCAATATTTTAACAGCTACTGTTTTGATAATAGTATTCAAAACAACTTCTCAAAATCTCAAAGGAAATATCCTCTAATTATTTCACCACCCCAACCCCCAAATTTTGCGTATATAGTACTCTGTTTTGATTGTTTTTATTTGGTTTTGCTTTTATTGTGACGCCGTTTAAAATTAGAAACGGTTAATTGAATATCTCCATTGAAACTTTGGTTATTTTAGCACCTTACACTTTATGACAAGTTTCTACTAATTTTGAAGTCGTCTAATGAATTTCTCGTAATACTCTTCAAAACAGGGAAAAGTACAAATCAATTCTCAAGGATCTCGTGGAGTGGATGGTTTACGCTTTACTGTCTATCAAATTCAAGGTAAGTTCTATCTTATGGTATTTTATTCAGTCTTAAGGGCAAGTATTGCACTGACATAAAGACGCAACCATTCAGAATACGGCTAAATAGCTGCATGTCGTCGATACGAGTCTAGGGAGGAGACAACGGTCCATGAGTTTCTTTGTTTATACGCATATATATTCATTTGGGCTTGAGGTTTATAATTTGCTTTAATATGTATCCCTTCCGTAGAGAAGATCGACTTATCAGTTATACCAGCTTTACTTAAAATTAGGAGGACTTAAATATCAGGATTATATGCGGAAACACAGTTTCTCTCTTGATTTAGTTATCAAAATCCTCGTTCGTCGTAATCTAGACGTTAAAACGCCACAATGACGGACCTGCGTTTGCTTCAGCGTTTCGATTGTGCCAGTCTTTGTTTATTAGCGGAACTCCTGCAATTCCAAGGTTCTGTCGCCGTGCTGTGTGCCTAAACCCAATACCCGTCGTTACGAAAAATAGGGAATAGTTATAGTAAGGTCAAACAGCCATTTCGTGACCATGGAGAGCGACGGAAGGTTTTGAGGGTGGAATTTGGTACTTTAGGGTATTAGAAACAAATGCGCTCCTTACCCCTCCCAAAAGTGTGGGCTAAGTCCAGAGGACAGAAAAATCCAAAATGGCCCTGGCGGCCATCTTGGCGGCAAATTTGGAAAAAGTTACATCACTTCTGAACATATCAACCTGGAGACCTGATTGAGGGTCATTTCTGACTAATTTCATGATCAGGATCATTCCGAGGTTATTTTTTCATTAGAGGTCATCTTCAACTGAAAATCAAGATGGCCGCCAGCTACCATTTTAAATATTTTCTGTTGGATCTTTTGACTCAATCTGCCGAGAAACACAGAACACCATTGAAGTTTTGTTCTTGGCTAATTTCTTGGCAGAAATATATTTCTGGGTTTAGTTTGCTACCAAAAAGTAATCTTTAAATTGAAAAATCCAAGATGGCCGCCAACAGCCATATTGACAAATGGATGAAAATGGATAGCAGTTTTTGAAAAAAATGCAAAAATTAGAAAAATCCGGGTCGCGTTTTTTGTTTTTTTGATTTTTCCATGGAGAAGAATCAAACTCAAGGGTTATGTCCCTTGCCGAACAAGTCTCGGAAAGGGACTATGAAGGAGCAGCGTCCGTCCGTGCTAAAAATGCAACCCACGCTTTATGCATTTATCTAGAGTTCGTAACCTTGGAGACAATGATGAGTAACTTGAGGGAAAGAAGCGGGTTGATGAGTTCTCGACCTGTTAGAGTTGTGGCCGTATAATATGTTAATTAAGGATCTAATTTGAATAATTTACGAGAATTTTCCTGCAAGACATCCTGTAAAGTTTTCTGGAGGTCAGTAAGGGCGACAATGATGAAACTGGGTGGAGGAAGCGGGCTTGAATGATTTGGCATATTGGGCAAATGAGTATGCAAAATGAGAATCACAATATGCAAAATCAGGAGTAATATATTTTGAAACGGTACATCGATACTCAAATTTCTGTGCTGATGAGACTACTACATGCTATAGGGGTGGGGTGTTGGGGAGGGGTGGGGTGTGGACGGAGGGGGGTCTGGTATTGCGGGGGTGTTGGGGAGGGTTGTTGGCAGGGTGATTGGGAGGGGGGGGGTGTTGAAGGGTGTGGGGGAGGGGATGTTGTGTTGGAGATGTTGGGGAGGGGGTTGGAATGTTGCGGGGTGTGGGAGGGTGGGAGGGTTGTGGGGTGTTGGAGAGGGGGGTGGGAGTGTTGCGGGGTGTTGGGGAGGGGGTGGGAGTGTTGCGGTGTGTTGGGGCAGGGGGAAAGGTTGTTGCGGGGTGTGGGGGAAAGGGGAGGCGTGTTACAGGGTATTGGGGTGGTGGTTGGGGTGTTGAGGGGTGTTAAGGAGGCGGGTGGGGTGTTGGGGGTTTGTGTCAAGAGAGTTGGGGAGGGCGGTGAGGTGTTGGGATGAGTGTGGGGGTAGTGGATTCTGTAGTGGAATGTTGGGGAGTTGGGGCCGTTGTTAGGCAGGGGGTTGGTTTGTTGCAGGGGGCTGGGTTTTTGCGGGGTGTTGGGGAGGGGTGGGTGGGTTGTTGGTAGGTTGCATTTATCGCATGTTAAGTGATCAGCGACATTCGGTGGGGAACAGATTTACGCATTCGCGTAAATATGAGTTCCCTTTTTTTAAAAGTTTGTAAGTCAATTAGTCTCAAATCCAGATGGCTGCCAGTTTTAGTCACTGTCAATTTCAATCCTGAAAGTAATGGTAGCTTTAATGTTTAGTTTAAAGTTTTTATGTTCTAAAAAAATACTATCAAATATAGTAATGTAAATTTGTTTTCCATACAATATAATGATTGATTGTTTTTTGTGCTTTGTGTTATTGAGTGTTACCTTGTTCTTACTTCTTGGACACATTTTATGAATATCGTTCTCTATTAAGTACAAGTTTCTTTGATGTTAACTTGTCTCACCTGTTGTGTTATTCCTGTACCATCCTGTGTGATTGACAGTACTGTGTTGGGCATTCGTTTTTTTGTGTTTTGTGTTCTTTTTTGCATGGTTTCTTTGATAAAACTCAAGGTTTTTTTATATACTCATTGGAATTTGTTTATTTTTTTTATTTTTTTTATTTTTTTTATTTTTTTTATCTTTTTTATACATTTTCTCTCTATAATAACTCCGTTTTCGATGTTGTGTTAACTTGTTCCCTTGTTTTTTGTTACCATCCTGGCTATCGACAGTACTGTGTTGGGAATCGTTTGTTATTGTTTGTTTTTTGTTTGGGTTCTGAGTGTACATGTTCTAACCTTTTGGACAATTTTGATGCATTGGTTTCTCTCTATAACAACTCAAGTTTTCGTCTGTGTGTAAACTTGATTCCCCTGTGTGTTAATCCTGTGCCATCCTGTGTGAAGACAATACTGTTGTGAGAATAATGCATCATTTGACAACCATCATGTGTGAATCTGAATCGGAGTTGATTCATCACCATTGATGAATTCGTATCTGAATCGGAGTGAGGCCATTGTTAACATTCAGGGCTAAGCCTTGTGGAAGGGCGGCTGGGTGCTACCTAACAGGCCGACGAATTCACATCTACTATTTTGCCAACCATGGTCACAGGAGATGGGTGGTTCTTAAGTTGAAAATGCGTTGGATGTTAGGACAGGTAGGTAGGACTCTGTCATAGTATGAATAGTTAACGTATGCCATCCTCCGGGAGGTATGACGAATGTGGACACTTCTTAAAGCTTTAACAATGTTTTGATTTGACAATCATCTTTTTTTGTGTAAGGGAAGATCTGAGGACCAAAAAAACAATACATAATTACTTATCCCTAATTGCGTTTTTAATAAAAGAGCAAAGCTGTTTGCTCCTCAAATGCTTTTTCCCCACTCAAATCGGACCTTCCGTCCCAAAGTTATAGCAAATCAATTGCGACGTGTCAACCGATTTGCTCTATGAATCATTGTATGTTGTTTATGTTTTCCAAGTCTGTTGAAATCTATTATGTATTTTTATTGTTTTTTCAACGCGCGGCGATATATAAAAAATTTCTTTAAAAAATGCATATTCGCAATATATGTCGCTATTCATTGTGAAATAACTCCGATGCTCTTGAACTGTTAATGTCAGAAGTTATCATTGACTGCACCAATTTGAATAATAATTAAAATAAGTGTTTTCATATAAAATTGCTTTTATTCCAAAATGTCACTTTATCTCTTCAAAATAGTTAATGTCATCCATTTTTCAATGGATTTGGCTCAAATGTATTTTGTTTAACAATTATTTTGTAATTTGCTAACAAAGTCTGGAGTTAATTCTTTAAAAAAAAATTTTTTGTCTCAATTGTTTTCGGGGTAATTTTGGGGTACATAAAAATGGTTTTTTTTGCCATTTTGTCATTTTTACTTTTTTTGAAAAAAAAATTACAGATTTTTTTTTAAAAACAAAAACCTTAACCCCCACTCACTTTTTAAGTTTACCTTTATCTTTCATTTAAACAAAAAATTAGGCTTCTAGCATGTATTAAAAATATACTTTTGGAGATGAACTCTTTTGAAATCCGACACTAAAAATCCAATTGCCGCCAATTAAATATGCAAATTAGGTGATTTTTTTTATTGTTTGTTTTTTTGGTCACCCCATTATCTAAGGCTAGGCACCAAATATGAAAATAAGTTCATACCATCTTCAATAAAAAAAATTTTGGTGGCCCAAAAAAACCAAACAGATCTTCCCTAATGCTTTACAATCCGGTTTTTACGTATTATATTCTTAATAATTTCACTTAATTCAATGCTGAATTTCGGTTGCCGAATCTTAAGTGTCACACACACCGTGCTAAGAGAACTTAATCATTACCATACGTTCATTAATTTTGTTATAATGTGACACATGTATTGTTTCAGCAATAGAAAGTGAAAACTTTAAGCCTGTTTAGTTGTAATGGCCAGCAGGGGTCCACTCGCAGTGACAAAATTTATACGTGATTTTCAAATCTGGTGAGTGTCATTAAAATTCAGGATGGCTACAAACAGTAAATACTTTAAATATGGCAGCCATCTTGTATGTGGTTAGAATGATGACCTCAAAATGTAAAAAAAAACCTTCTTAGGTGGGTTCTTCCCCATAAATAGTAACAAACTGACCCCAGCACTCAATATTTCATGTTACTTCTTTCAAAAGCTTGGATTTTCGATTTTTCATATGCCGTTCCGCCGTTGGCGGCCATCTTGGATTTTCATACAAAGATGAACTTTTTATTGGAAAAGAAACCATGAATCAGTTCTGGCCATGAATTACCCTAGAACAAAACGTCATTGTGTTTCTAGTTGATTGGGTCTAAGGAACAAAAATGAAAATTTTACTATGGGTAGCTGGCGGCCAGCTTGATTTTAAGGTTGAAATGACCTCTACATGAAAAAATAACATTTTTCTTGAATGGATTCCTGATCATGCAATTAGGTCAGACAAATGACCCCTCAATCAGGTCTCCAGGTTGATATGTTCAGAAGTTAGTAACGTTCCAATTTCAAGATGGCCGCCAGCGGCCATTTTGATTTGCGGTCCTCTGGAGTTAGCCCACACTTTTGGGAGGGGTTTAGGAGCTCTTTGTTTCTAATACCCTAAGTACCAAATCCACCCTCCAACCTTCTTCGCTCTCCATGGTCAGAAAATGGCTGAATTTGACCTTACTATCTGTACAGCATATGTGTTCAAGTCTAAGTATTATGTTGTCATCCATATGGATGATTGGTACTACTAATGATGCTCGTGCCAACAATATCTGTCAACTGAACTCTTTCTTTAACCACACGATGAATGCCCGACAGTAACCAAAAGCAATGTGGCAATCAATGCATTTCACAATCAGTTCAGCAGGAAAGTGACGGAAGATTTATCCTGTGAAAATTAAGGGGAAAAATACACAAAATAAATGGGGACGGCAAGGCGAAGAGAACCCCCCATAGAGGGCGCTATACCACATCCTATACATGACTTAGCGGCCTAACTTCTTTAGTTCTATAGCGGGTTTTTTTTCTGAAAAAATGCGGTCCGTTTATGAATTTCGACTTGCCAGACTACTCATAATTCCTCACGGGTTTGATCATCGCATTGCAAAAATACAAACTTGTTTTGAACTTTATTTAGTTTTTACAAAAATTCTAGAGGGTGCCCTGCAATATTAGTTCAACATTGATTGAAATATGTTCTATAGAGATGACAGTTTTGTTTTATGGTGGACACCCCTAGGTTTTAATGACATTTAGTTTTGCTGCATCATTTTAGTCACGCTTTCAATATGTGTAAGCGGAACTGTCGCTGCCGATTTCACGCAACGCTGTTGCAAAGTTGAATCGTTGTTACCCGATTGTTAAAGGTATGTACACTGTGACATGGTGTATCGTTCAGTGGTATTTTGTACCACTATTATAGGGAATTAAGCACTTAAAGGGGAAAGGGGCACCTCTCTTCCCCAAATGATGTTGCCACATGGCGCAGCCTTTTAAAATAGGGCGTCTGCTTCTTAACTCTTAATTTATTATTAGAGCGTAGCTTATTTCTATTCTTCGTGATATAAGGTAATAAAAACATCTTTGATATGATTGGATTTGACACTCACAACAATGCGTAACACATTCTCTGAGAAGACGATGCTGGCGATGTTGTCGTGGTTGGCAATTGTCAGCACTGCTTCTCTTGCTACAGAGGGGAACCGTATTTGGGCCGCTTGATGACACTGTCGACATGCGGCTGCAGAATCGTGGTCTTTGTGAATGGAAAAAATTACGATGGATCGAACCAGCAAACGACACTGTCAGAGCCCGGCAAGAGCACGGGGGCAAGAGTTCAATAGTCCCCTCCATTCGAGTTCTACAACCTTATTCTGTGTTTATTCCGTCAAGGCTTCAAAATATCGTAGGGGAGGGGCCATATGAATCTTTCCCAGAGCCCTGCTTATTACGCGATGTATTGTATATTAGGTATTACAATTGTGAAGATTGTGTTAATTACCGATGCAATTTTAATTATTGGCTTTATGCATGCTGTGTTTACTGTAGGGTTTGGCTGAGGGAAAGAATTTAGTATTATTATGCCACCACCCGATAAATTCGGCAGCCTCAACGGAAATAAACTGCCATGTACTATGATGGATGTGGTGGCAGAGTAAACAAATTCACTATGATCCCCAGAATTGACTTTGCCTTTGGAAGACCAAATTCAACAATTAATAAGGTTTGGGATTCTGATTTGGGCATGAATTTAGTATTCTGCCAACACTTAATTTCGGCACCCTTAACATGGCATATGCGGGTTTACGGCGGCCCGGAAAGTATTTTCCACTGGTTAGTCTATGTTACAGACGCGAAGGTATTATCTTAATTAAAAAATATTGACGTCAAAATCCGTCGAGGTTATGTAACCTCGCTGCAAAACATTGTACTTTCCAAATAACGGTCATTTAGATTTAAATATTCGTAACCAGCTGTAGGCTTGAGTCAAGTCTTCGTCGCGATGTTGTGTAATTGGTGCCGGTCCTACCATGTACCGTTAAGTCTTTGATAACGACTAGCAATCAGGCTTGAGCCGGATGTTGATGCCGATGAATTCCCGTTTCTGTTAGTTGGGCATTCCTACCCTCCTGAAAGACGATAATTCAGCATCTGGCAACCAAATGCGTTCCCGGCATACAGTGCAAAATACCATCTTACTGCAAATGTCCCGTGTTTTGTGCCAAACGTGACTATCTTCATAATGAGTCACGCAGCCCCCTAACAGGGACTGTAGGAAATAAAAATAAAGCGCAACGCATTGATGAAAGGCTAGATAGAGGCTGGACATTTTTCCCATTTCCAATTTTCGCGTTGAGCACTTATTGTAGATTTCAACTTAATTTTAATAGAAAGGAAATAAAGGGTTCGCTGTCATGTATAGCCTCAGAATGCGTTCTCGGCTCGAAAAAAAATAAACAATTGACGCGGCATCGCCATTATTGAAATATTTCATATTTAGCTTTTTTGAAATCCACCCCAAATCACAACAATAATATGACGGGCATCATATATTTATTACACCCACAGGTGGCTTCCTGAAGGAAATGTTATATTTTATGGATGGTGATGAGGTTCCAATATATTCGGATGACAACATCATTAAATGGAAAGGTAATTTTCATAGTATTTTAAACTTCAAGCTTCAAGTACACTTATACAATAATTACGTTATCGGACATTTTCTTATAAACCTTATTTTATAAAAATAGCACCGCATCATTTCAATAATGACTCTGACTCACTTCAGCAAATGAATAGATTGTCTGTATGTTTTGTTTTGTTTTCACCTCTTTACGGCATTTGTGTTTTAGGGCCAAAGCCGGTTGACGGAATAACGGAAATACGTCGAACCAGGGGCGTATCAATGCAATTGCTGTTCGTGATCTACGGAATCGCAGCTGTAGGAATATGTTTGGCATTGTTTTGCCTCCTTATAAACATAGTCTACAGACACAATCGGTAAAAATCAGGTCTGGTGTCATAAAGAATGCTTTCAGTATGAGCAAAGGGTATTTGTGTTTAGAGCACCAATTAACCTACATGTCACCTATAATGTAGAAAATCCATTAAAACCTCATTCGTATGGCAAGTCCATTTGAAGGAAATTGAGTTTTTGGTAGGGTTTTGACGTCGTTAGTACTCAGAAATCTATCCTGAGGTTCTGGTTGTACGATATCAAATGTTGAGGTGTTTATGCGAAGGCTAAATTGCACAGAAGTAAGTATTTCCACATTTAAGGGTGCTGCACGTGAAGGATTCAAGGCATCCAGATAATGCATAATATAGATTAGACACTCAGTATATTTTGCTGACCTTGTATTTGGCTACAGCAAGAATGTTTAAAATGAAAACAAAAGGTGGAGTTGATTTTGATGATATTCAATATAATACATCGGGTGAATTTGAAACAAAGCCCATTGTCACACTCTACCTCAATTACCCATTTCCAGTTGCCTCGATCATGAAGCAGGTTTCTTGAAAAAGTTGAAGTCTTTTAAGTACAAAAATCATTTGGTACTAATCCTGTTCGTTGGTTTTCAAAATATTAAATTACTAAAATTTTTTAAAATTAGGTTAAAAACGCGTGTTTTTTTGTTTTTTGAATATTTTGTCATGAAGTAATTTAGCAACTTGACCAAACTTAAATGGTTTATCTTCAGTGTGTCTGACAAAGCTTGACCCGGGGGAAAGCGTGGACAAATCCGCGTGAATATTGTAAATTGTACCAGAGGAATTAAATACCAATGAATGGAAAATATTAATAATGGATTGTTGAGACTTTTTAGTTCCGGTATGAGCCATTCATAGAAATCACAAGAACACCCGGAAAAAACACTAGCACTATGAACAGAGAAACTTTCCCTTATTTGTCAAAGAAAGGTTGTGTTTTTAAATAATAGTCAAATGTTATACAAGCTGATTTGGGCTTAATATTTCAGGTTTGCGGAATAATTTATATGAAAGCTTTACACCCATGCTAAAAAATTCAAATGTGAAAATACGGGGGGCGGCGCACTATTTTTCAAATGTGTCAGGTCTCTTTAGGAGCAGTCATTCATGTGTAATTTCGCTTCATCCGTTCAACACCACTGGTGCAATACCAAAACGGGAAAATAACAGCAGGCAGTTCTAACACTATATGATATTACAGTGAGGAAAATTCCTGTCCTCACATTAAATATGCATTTGTTTCTTCCACTACATTCCATCTTATATACCACAGAGCAATAAAGCTGTCGAGTCCGACTTTTGCGTAATCTAATAATACTGCGGCTGGTCTATTACTCTTACATATGCATCATTTTGCTTGGTCTTGATGTTCCAGATTGTCACGCCATACACTTATTATGTTTGTCACCGTAAGTACCAACTGATATTCTCATGTTTTACGATATTTTTATCTCGAATATTCATTGGCTTACGTAAAAATATATTCTTGCGCTATTGATATATACTTGCATGTACTTTTTGGGGCAAGCTTTTTCCGTTGGTAAGATGCCAACTAAAAATTTCCGGAACTTTCTTTTGAACCATTAATAAACAATGATAGTTAAATTGAGGCAAGCGATTGACAATTTCTGAGTTAGCTTCGATAACATTTACACAAAGAGAAGATATACTTACTATTGTATATAAAAGTATTACTTTTTCAAGTTTTATCAAATATTTCAGGATTTTTTAAAACTAATTTTCAGCTGGAAGACGACAATTAGAAGTTGGAGGGAAGGGTGGTGGACACTTATCTTTATCATTTGGCACGTTGTTTGTGAAAAACCTATCGAATCTACGCAATATTTACCCACGCCATTTCAAAGTTTAAGCATATTGTAAGTATATTCTCGTAAGGAAAATTTTAGTTAAAATTAGTGCATTTTAAAACTACATAATTTTTACGGGAAAAAGGAAGGAAACAAAATCATTGCACAATTCAGGATTTGCATGTGATAACTCCAATAGAGGCCTACCAGCACAATCACTGCCCTTGCCCCGTCTTACTCCTTAGTTCAATTCGTATTGGTAGAACAATAAAATAGTTCCCGGCACAAACTTTAAAGGTCCCAGAAAATGCAAATAGAATTGATGTGGTTTGTGTCAAGTCTACAAGGAGGGGCTAGAAAGCATTCAATATTTGGGTTGGTGATGACATCATTAGTGAAACTATTGATTTTTCAGAGAGTAATAGAAAATTCCAGGTGACTGGTGTGAATCTATTCATGACATTGACTGAAAATCAATAGTTTCACTAATGATGTCACTGGTAGCGTATTCTTTTTTATGGCCCTGGTTATTGGAATGGAATGTCCCGTAAAGATTTGAAGTAGGTTTCTCATCTCATGTCCTGGGACCTTTAAAAGGATCGAATTGCATGTTTCGTACAGAATGTTATTCATCTTATTAGTGGTGTAAAATTTTAAAAAGTTGAAAATTAAATACTTGTTCAATATTTTAATACCCGGTAAGAGACTAATAGCCTTTATCATTCAACACAGGCTTTGAATGTTTGCAGACTGTTGTTATTGATGACGCGATGAGATTGTGATGATAAATAGCAAATTACAATCTAAAATATTTAAATGAATTGAAAGGGAAACCTGTCTGTTGAGTACAATAATTAGTCAAAGATATGTGAATAGTAGGTATTATTGAGTAAATATACTCAACTTTGCATACGTTTTACTATTTATACTAAGATATGACTGAATAGGTGTGTTCCCGTTATTATGCTATAAAAGCTTATACCAGGGTGAATTAAAGGAGTTTAATATGATTAATCAATCAAGAATTTGTATTTTCTGTCCTAAGGAAAATCACCACACAACACAGTTAAGGCATATGGCATTGTAATACAAACATGTGCTCATAACATCCAAAACGTTACTGTCCAAAACTAATCGTTTTGGCAAGCAGATATTTGAACCGCAGATCAAACGGGAAAATTGCTATGATCACGAAATAGACTTTATGTTTCCACAATTGCCAGCGAAAACATTTTTGCGAACGAATAGTTTCCCCATTGGGGAAATGAATGTCCAAAACACCGTACATTTTAAAAGGCTGGACTACAAAGGAATAGAAAGTTCCCCATTAGTTTTGTTATAGGCTACCTAATATTCCCATTGCATCTGTATGTTATTGAATAATTCAAAATTAATTTTATCATACATAAGTGAAGACATTATTTAAATAATGATTTAGAAATCTATGAATACCTGGGGCATCTTGTACTTAAATTTTGAGGCACCCAATTAAAAAGGACACAATGCTGCAAACGTAATGCCACGCGAAATGCATGATGGGGAATTGGCTGCAGGCGAGGCGTGCTATTTTGTTGGCCAATAATACAATGTTAATTCACAATTTCACAATCTGGTCCTTCGTATTAATACTACTGATGATGATTTTAATTGCTATGACTTTATATGCTTTTATGTGACATATTTGTTTTTAGAACGTGTGATTTTAGCAAACTGCTTCAGCAGTAGGGGGCATTTGTTTTTCTCGACGTTGTTTTAATTACTCTTTGGGTGATTCTAGATCAGTTTTCTATGACGTACATCAGCTTGCTCCAGAGGTAAACAAAATCAAAATGCAAATATATACAGGTATTCTTTGTAAATTTACCGACGTATTTATTTTATATTAATGATCTTTACAATGTATTCAATTGTAAACATTTGAAGCAAATAATGTTGTAATTTTTAATTATATTTTTTAGATGGAATGATGAACCTGATAAAGAGATCTACATAATTAACGAAATAGTATATTGCGAATCGAGCATCAGGTTACTTGCTGTTGTCATCAAGCTATTAAGGGCATGTGGTGGCTTGGAATTTTCTTAGTGGTCAACCAGAAATATCGTCATCAGTGAATTAAACGACGTAAGCACAAAGAAATATTGAATTTGGTTTTATATTTGCACTACTTTTTGGCCAATAGTTAATTTTCAAAGTCAATGACGAATGAAACAATAATTGCAGATTAAAGTTTAATTTTAAATAGTAACTTTATTGCGATGAAATTTATTTCAAAACAAAACTACTTACGGGTCGAACATTGCGGTGTTCCAGATACATCATAGCTATCGCTTCAGTTATAACAGCGCCCACTTCGTCGTTTTTCTTTTTCAATATCAAACGGTACTTCGCTGGGATTGGAACAGTTATGACAGTGATCGAAACAAAACAGTGTTGGGTCATTGTCTTATTCCTAGGGTACGTAGATACTTTTAACAGGTTTGTGAAAGATATTATACTAATCCTTCGAAATCCATCATGAATGGCATGCTAGAGGTAATGGTTAAATATTTTAGCCAATGCAAACGCGCTCCGGTTGAGGACGAATAATGTACAAGTCTCGCAGATTGCGCGTGCCATTATCATCTGGTTAAAGACTGGCGTAAAGGAAATGATTTTTGCCAATGCACGAGAAACAAAACTATGAGACCACTATCAGTGATTCACTCAAAGAGTCAAAATATTTGAAAATTGCAGGACTTAGCCTTAAAAGTGTAGGATAAATCTGTATAATTCTGTATAAGTAATATTGTCCAACTGAATGGAAGACAACGGAAGTGTTCAATTACGTGTTGCACTAAGTATCCGTACGGACAGTAATAACTAAAATATGGATTCTGTCCTTTATTATGTTGCTCAGTTTTAGCACCGGTAGGCGATGTTAGTAATACCTATACTTGTTACAGGCATGGAAAGCTCGCAGATGTTTCGATTTTCAGATTTAGCAAATCACTGATAGTCCTTTAACTTAATTTATAAACGGTATTTTACAGTAGACATTTTGTACAAAAAAACTTGAAATCGTCATGAAATCCAATGTAGTGATGTTGAAACGAAAAAAGATGCACACACCCGGCCATAATGGACATATTAATGCATTGGTTTTGTCCAACCATATGCTCTCATTAATAGCGTTTTGAATTCCTGGGATAATGTATACTTGAAAAAAGATAGGCAAATAGAATGATACCGTCTAAACTTTAACCCACCAAATTTTTCCAAATTCAAAATGCCCATTTTGTCTTAAATTGCTAGTGTTATAATATCAACCCCTTATATTACCGTTCTTGAAACGCAGACAGTAAATGCATTTTAAAGTGTATGAAATGCTTACGACTGTTGTCGGATCCGACACTTTTTAGTAAACCAATGCACAGAAAACGTCATTTCTTGGCACAACAGGCCGCTAAGCTAGCCACTTACAGTTACTATTCCTTACAACATTTCCAATGCAAACATGCAAAAAAAATGAACTTTGAAGAAACATAGGGGCGCGATTTGTTTACATTTTGCGAAATCGCTGAGAAGTGGCTTAAGTCGAATCATGGTGATTTATGAAATAAGTTAATGTAGTCAAACTCATATGTTTCTAGGGAAACAATGGCAAGTTGGTGAATGTTTGACCAATATTGCCAGTATTCAAGTGATGCCAATAACACACTTCTAAACTTGTTTTAATAAAAAAGCCAAACAATATTTATAAACAAACATGGCCATGTTGTAATGAAGAGTCCTGAAGGGATATAGTCTCTAACACAAAGACGGTTTGAGTATCTTTGTTATACAACAGAGCAGTAATGAGCATTCTCTAATGTTGTTCAATGGTGATTTTCTCTGTGTTCCCCCACCATGTTGCTTCTGTGGTTCTTAAATTCTTAGAGAAGGAGGTGTAGGAGGAGGAGGTTCTAATAGAAGTAGGAGTATTGGGGGTTGGAGTCATGATTACCAACATAACGTAATCAGTTCTGTCTTACGCTCTGATATGGCGCACTCTACAGATTGTCTCTCTACGAAGATTGAAAAGGCGGTGACCTACACATTTACCACCATGAGGTCGTATGTCGCTCATCTGCGGACTCGGTGAATTAGAATTCCAAATCACGAACGAAGGCTAAAGGGACGATGTTAAAACTCACCGAGAAACGTGAAGGAGGTAGATTTCTATTTGATACTTTCAAACCTAATCATACGTTCTTGACATCAGCTCCAACTATATCTCGGATCAATGTAATAACGGCATACCCATGTATAGTCATATCATTACACTCTTTCTAGATTTTGTGTTAAAATTAGGGAATCGAACCAGCAGTGTCAAATGATAATTTCCGTGTCAAATTGGATAGATTCCATGTCAATTTTTTACACATTTGTTGAGGGTCAAAATCAATCAGGAAATTTGACACCAAAAAGAAACATAGACCACAATGCAAAATTTGGGAAGGTGATCATTTTTAGTCATGAACTACTCAAGCACAAACAAGTGAATTGAACACAGTATCGTTTGGGGCATAAAAAACATGAGAATGCAACTGACAAAACAATGCCATACGTTTTCCTGTCAAATATATGAACCGTGGTGTTCGCGGTCTTCGATCACATGATCAATTAGACAGTTAGGTGGCCACTCACGATCGCAAGATTTGCGATAAACAGTGGAAAACCAATCACATCGATGCCGTTTGATGATTCGACAGTGTGTAGATCCTGATTATTTCCGCTTCGGAAAAAGAGTTTCACACTTTTCCACCTCATAACGCCAATAAGATGACACTCTGACACAAAAAATTGCAAAATTAAATGTTTTTATAAAATATTTGACAAATGTTAATTAAGGGGCATTTCGTGATCTACAGGCCTCGTCCCCCCGACTTACAAAAAATGTGAGAGTTTCATATCATTGAACCGTTAACACTTAGTATCCAGTGTACCAAACTTACGTGCAATTCGGTGTGTAGGTAAGAAAGTTTCGAAATTTTTATTTTCCTGTACGTAAACGGACAGAATATAGCACTGGACCTAGGGACCCCCCGTGGGAAACCGAGGATTTGCTCAGAACACACAAAACCGCAATTTCGGATCAGCTAAAAAGTTGTTGAATAAGCTTTTCCAAGGATATCTAGTGAACAATGAATAAAACAGAAGGGCTGGGAATGAAGAAAATGCACCTTTAGAGTGTATATGGCGTGGATATAGGTAAGTCGTACAATGGGTAAGGAATAGTTGAAAGACTATAAGAGATGACTATCAACGTTTTAAATTATTGTTCAAATGTTTGCCTCTTTATTGATCATGTTGAATGGGCGGGAATATAGTTATAATATGACTCAGAAAACAATCGTCATTTTAGGTTCCAGGAAAAAGGTTACGCCTCATGTATTCTGCCACGAAACAATCAATATACATGATAAAAAAATAAAAACTCTAAAGTGATGTAAATGAATCAAAATGACTGAAAATCATACATGTAACAGTCCTGACTAAAAACAGGAGGTGAATATTGAATGACTGTAAAATGAAATATATATACTACGTGCCAATAAAAAAAAATTGATAAAGTCACTGGGAATCCAATAGATGTTTTTTTTTTAACAAGCCCCCCCCCCCCAAATCTTCATATACTTCCAAATGTTGAAAAAATGAAAAGAAAACGATAAAAAATAAGCCAGATATGACCAATTTTGTAAGCAACCTTTTCCTTACCATTCCCAATGAGATTTACAACAGTTAAGCAATGAATACGTCCAATGTACGATATACGGGGCATAGCATATGAAAGTAATGATGACCCATGCTATTTTGTTTAAATATCTATGAATGCCAGGATCTCCTTCGATGTCTTCAAAAAGACAATTTAATATTAACAACAAAATCTCACCCAATTATCATGCAGTGTATGAAGAGGGTTTTTCAACAACCACTACCTCCCTGTAATCCAGCGTAGAGATACGAGGTATGCAATTCAAGGGGGCTAAACTCTTTGCCAAATATCTAAACAATGGAAGAATCTTGTTTTCTTGCCCTGAAACAGCGTGCATTTGTGTTTAAATGCGTAAGATCAGTTGGCACCTTGGTATAAAAAAATAATGGATTAATCCGTAGTTGAAATAATCAAGAAAAAATGTAGCATTAAGCTTGATAAAGGCTCATGATATTGTATTGTAAAAAATTATCACAAACACAAGTTAATGTGTGTAAAATCCCATAGGAATGGCGAAAAAGAGGTGTGCTTCCAAATTTGGTTCATATCTGACTATGTTATTTAATCGATTCTTTCATTTGTAACATTTGTTTTATTTTTGGCAAAACAAAACAAAATCTATGTATAAGTGGTTTAAACCACCTTTCTTCACTGAACAAAAGGAATGAACTAATTAAACACTTGTAGACAAGGAAGAAGCATATCTGAGTCAACTATAAGTAATCAATATGTCTGCCACTCTGACTTTAATTGCCTACTTATACAATTTTATGTCATCTTTAGACTGTTTATGAACTCTATGTAATGCCTTCACTTTGGCATTTTGTTTCTGATGAGTGAGGTTGGTGGACAGAGCCACGAGAGGAAGTGTTTGTTTCGTCGCCGTGTACAGGCGACCGCAATCGCATCAATCTATGGCGTAATGAGGTTCTTGCTTTGTGCATGTGAAGGTAGTGTGGTTAAATGCGTGGGTCCCAGCATACGCAGTGACGCGTCATTTTGCACGGATGAAAGGGCAATGTCTTACATCTGGTTCTATTACAAGGGTGAGAGCCTGGAGTCTGAGCCGTGGACCTTAGCACGGACTAAGGTGTTGCTAATATATATATATATAGATGCTCCCGTATTGATGCTTTCACTGTCAATCTATGGTTTTACAGAACGAACATGTTTGACCGCTCCATGGTACAACACAAGCGTGAACTAAGATCAACAGTCGATCCAACATTTACAGGCAAATTCTCAACACATTCGTTAAGCACTTCTACCTAACTTACACGCATCCTCTGTTCAAAAACTCAAAAAAGAACAAATGGGCAACCCTCAAATCCTCTCAACCCTACCATGACAGAACTACCAACCCACGGACATAAAAATCTGTCATCACTCTCCAGATTCCCTTCAACTTACGGATGATGAGAGTCTGCCTCAGCAAGGGTTTGATGTCCAGTCCTCTGAAAAGCCACCCAACCGAATTCACCCGACTTGACGCTGGAGCTTTTTTCGGCGGCCGCTTACCGTCCTGAAAAGCTTTTTTCCACGGTCAACCCACACTGACCTTGATAGCGACTTGTTCGAGAAACTTCAGCCCAACCCTCGATTGGACCCCGCCTTAAGGTCAGATTAGGATGTCTCGACCAGTCATTGGACAAATGCACCCGTGACATCAACAACTACCCTTCTCAAACCCCGGCAAATGTACTCCACAAACTGATTCCAGGAGAACGGAATCCCATACAATCTCTTCTCACTAGGAAGATCTATAACCAGCTGATAAGGGCGGCGGCAGTGGTTGTATGGTGCCATGAGCTTTATGTTGCCTGAAGCCTGCTCAACTGTCAATAACACCACAATACCAGCGTCTGTCAAGGACCCTTCTGATCTACCAAAACGCAACTGTGAAGTCTACTTTCCATTCAACTCATCAAAGACGTGAACTTCCTCCTGCCACCGCGCCACCAATTTGATCAACTCCAACCCGGACACTTCTGCTTTCTATCATGTTTACCGACGGTACACAAAACCCGGCACCCGGAAGCCCCATAATTCGGCTCACAGCTGCCTACGGTTTTTACAGCCGAGTACCTCGACCAGATCTGTCAACCTATGGTGAGCCAGCTTCCCACCTACATAAAAGATTCCTCACATGCCTTACGCATCCTTAACGATCTCCACACCAGCGACATCATGCACGTTGCTATTTACCATGACATTACTTCATTGTATACTTCAATCCCCCACAACGAAGGGCCTCGCTCTTCAATTCTATCTTGACCGCCGCACCAATAAAGTCCCATCCACTGCTACCGTCTGCGATGGCAGAACTTGTGCTGACTCACATAATTTCACCTTTCCAAATCCACACTAATCTTCAGTCAGGGGGGTACTAGTGGGGTTCAAAGTTCTGCTGCGGGTACGCCTGCCTCTTCATTTGTTCCCTGTTGAGGAACGATTGTTTCCCTCATATACCGGCATCTCCCTCACCTCTACAAGAGGTACATTGATGATGTTTTAAGGGGTCATGTTTTGGCCCGCGTGCTGGATCTTCGCACATTTATTAAAGAGTTGCAATTTTTTTCTCCGACACCTCCAGTTCACGTGGCACTTTCCACGGACACTATCATTGTTTCCTCGATTTACAGATCACCATTAAAGAGAACCATATCTCCACCAGCATCCATAAAGGACACGGACTCTCCACTATCTTCTGTACTCGTCCAACCATCCCCCACAGTGCAAAGATCAATCCCCTATGCGCAATTTAAGCGGCTTCGTCGTATTTGCAGTGAGAAACCGGACTTTGATAACCAGTTCCAAGACCATTCTAACTCTTTGGCTCCCGGCAAGACCCCCGCGACACAACGAACTGCTCTCAACGCATCAGAAACAATCACAGAGACAAGAGGCCTTCATACTTTCAACCAATCTAAACAAATAGAAACCGAACGGCCTCTCGTTCACGTTTCATCCCCCAAGCTGCGCCCCTTAGAAATATCATATCCTCAAAAAGTTACCGTACACTTCACACAACAACCCTTCTACCAGGCATTTTCAAGGACAGAACCCCACTCCTTTCTTACCTACCGCCGCGAACGAATCTAGCACACCTATCGTGCTAAGGATCCACAGCTCAAGACTCCAGGCTCTCATCAACCCTGTATAGACCCCAGATTTATACTGCCTTCCCTTTCATCCTGCAAACTGACGCCGTCACTCTGGTCATTACTGGTGCAATCATTTCATCCACACTACCTTCACATGCACAAGCAAGAACCTCATCTACGCCATTATATGCATGCGGGATGCGGTAGCCTTTACATCGGCGAAACAAAAAATCTCATTCAAACTTTCAATCTTAAAAAAAAAAAAAAAAACAATGTGAAATTAAGCCTTGGTGCTCATTTCACTAGCCCCAACCACATATCAATCACCGATGTGGGAATGTTACCGCCATATTATCTACCAGTGGCAGTACCGATTACAAGAACCATCATCGGCAGGAACAACTCCTGATAAGCTAAACTGGACACCTAAAACCCCACGGGCATTAAGTTAAGTTGACATTGTTCAATACGGACTGGCTCCTTGATTAGTCATCAGTTCCGCTGTGTGCTTCTTTCTGCGTCTTCGTGACACCACTGACTGTTTGTTCATATTAACCATTGACTGTTTGTTAGCATTTTGTTGTCTGTCTTACTTGACAAAGAGTTTTTAACTCGAAACGTCGTACAATGACTATCAGTCAAATCAGCACTGCTGCCACCCTACTTCTTGGCACCTTGACATTGAAAAGATAACATTCCTAACAATGTATTAAAAGATCAACAATTTTACTCCAGTGAATGGATGTGTAGCCAATGTATCCCACAAATAAGCCCTCTAACAACTGATTAATGATGAATCAGGATCCTTACTAAACTCTTCTATTAATAATATTGACTTTAAGAATTCGGACCACATGGCCTTTAATCCACTAAGAGTTGAAAGTACTTCAAAAGAATTAGATAGATGATGACTCAAAAATTATAAATTCCACCAAATTCTTACATTCTTCATATCAGTTTTTCGTTCAAGAGATACTCCCGGTGGGATTAACCTATTATGATTGCTAATAAGAGCTAGCTAAGAACTTTGAAAAACATAAATTGGCCGTTAAAAGGTTGTGGTGTGTATTTATATATCAAAGATGTCAAATATAATTAATAAAAGATCTCATTTTTGATGGCACTCCTAATAACGAATCCTGTTTTTTGAAATTGAAAATAAAACCCAAATACATCAGGCGTAGTCTACAACCAATAAATGAACCAACCAGAATAAACAAAGACCATGGCGACATTTTAGAGACAATATATTAACTATAATGAGACCTTTTGAATCTGCTATTTATTCTGCTATCCACCGATCAGCTTGTCCACGCTATGCAACGTATACAATTTAAATCACAATCTTACGTACGTACTTATCATTTCAAATTGTTTTCGTTTTTTCTACAGATGACGAATACGCTTTACTACCATGCAAACGAACGCGATAGGTATCCAGTACAAACGACATGATGAGAAAAGTGCCAATATGGCAAGTGGAAGAGTCCCATATAACATTTCATCTGTGCCAAAAGCTTAAGCTTATAAATAATACCAACAAAAACATATAGCCCAACCAAGCAAGCTGTGTGCTCTTTGGCAATGGTATTTTGGTTCTTGGATGTTGCGTAAATGTGTGTTTGGAAAAAGTTTTGCCATCAATACGATTAGATTTGGATGACAACCTCTCTTCCAGCATTTCTGTGTATGGAACCTTGGTTATGTTTTGATTCCAGCATGAGTATGTCAATCAGATTGGAGCTATTAGTGTAAATTACCATATTCTTAACTTATCGGCTATTCTTAGTTTATCACTTTTTGATGCTTGGCCATGAAACCAAGCTGTACGATCTTTGGTCTTGTCTCGCGTGTTGACTGTGCCAACTAATTGCTCTCCGGTCCAATAAATATATGATCTCAAAAGGCCCATGCTTGCAAAATAAAGCTGTCCGTTTGGGTGTTTGCATGCGGGTCGTGACCAGAGTTCTAACAACTTTAGATCATTTCACGTTTGCCTGTAAAGGAACGTATCGATAAAAGATCCTTCTTATTGTATAAGTCCTCTTCATATTCAGGCTCCATAATACCTTACTGATGGAGTTCCTTGATGTCTAAATTTGTATAATTGTTGGACCGTCAATTCGTAATGGTACAAATACGACGGCTAAGGCTTCTGGATGTACGCGGTCTTGTCATGACCTCTTACCAAGCGTAGTATTTGGAGACGGATCATTCTAGTGGGGGCTGTAATGAACATATCTTATGTGAGTGTGCAAATTGTAAATTTTGGGTACACAATTACTTTCTACATGGAATAACAAAAAAATTGATGAACACTTGCCACAACCCCTTTCATGGCCCCAGCTTGGATTTCAGGTTACACAGGGGTAAAATGTTTAAAATGTTCCGATGTGTTGAAAAGCACACACCAATGATTCTGTCTGGTTACAAGGATTCCAAAAAGGATAGTTTACACCACTGGGACTTATAGTTTAGGAATTATGGGGTAAAAACTGTAAAAAATGGTAAAAAAGTCAATTTTGGTTTGTACAGGGGTCAAAAATTAAAAGGTGCCCAATTGTGTAAAATGAATGTTGGTCCAAATTGTTGGTTTAGCTCATAGAATGAAGATAGGAATAGATTTGACTATTGCTACGTGGGGTGGGAGGGTGGTCTTGTTATAACTAATAGGCGAATTAAAGTCAACAGCTATTGGCAGCTATTGGATTCTAATAACCTGTGACCTATTTTGTATGATAACGTGAAAACTAAGCTAACAGATAAGGCAAACCTTTCCTTATTTCAATCCTTTATAGCTAGGGAAACAATTTGCACCACATATTAACGGAATCAAAACAACTTATAACTTTTGACCCATGTACCACCAAATTGACTTTTTTCACCATTTTGACAGGTTTTACCCCGTAACTCCGAATATAATCCATAGATATGATACTATACCTTTTGGCATCCTGAACCAGACAAACGCATGGTGTGCTTTTTAACACAGTTCGGAACTTTGAAATTGTGACCCCTGTCATACTTGAAACACAAGCTGGGGCATTAAAGGGGATTGTGGTTTTTGGGGACGTTTTACTTTCTTCTTGGGGCGATTATTTGCAATGCATCCCCTAGCATTAACAATTTTCTAAACCAAAGTCTATGATAACGAGCTTTTTAAGATTGGGGAAATCTATAATATTTACGAAGATGGTCAAAATATAGGTATCAAATTTGTCTGTGAATTTGTTTAATCAGACGTACATGACAAGTTGCAAGATTGTATACAAAATTACATTAAAACAAACTCATGGAATA
>JAMKCH010022630.1:0-20614 GCA_023653785.1 Ophioderma brevispina | reverse complement strand
AAGCTAACATTTTTCTCACTTACCCAGACTAAAAGATTTTGGATGGATGTTATGAGTGAAAAAGTGCCTCATTTTGGTTGACTAATATTAGTTTTACAGTGCTCTATGTGCTCACAAAATTATGTTTGTAGCATTCACATCGAAATATCGGCATGAAATTTGGCATTTGGGGTATTGGGATCCAAGTCATTCAATCAAGATGAAAAATAGATTTAATCAGGCCATCACCCTTAAGTGGGATCCATAGCTCTAAGCTGGACATAAGAATCAGTGGGCTATTTGAAATTGTTTCGTATAATAATAGCCAAGGATTGCCAAAAATGGAAAACGACATTTTGCGATAGACAGCCTCATCCCGACTTGCCTATAAAAAGCATCTCGTCTTGAAGTGCAACAAGGTCATGTGTGATAGCTGCCGTGTGATACATCTGTGAGCTGCCATGTGTTAGGATAGCTCTCATTGATCTTTCCTTGAGTCAGTGGCTCTTGAAATGGTTCTGTCACCTGACGAATCATTTCAAGAGCCACTGACCAAAGACTTGGCATAATGGTATGTTTGCTGGGAATTTCTGACAGATGGCAGCTATTGCACTTATGACCTGCTTGCATTCACAGGATGATCTATCTCTATAAGGCCAACATAATTAAATTGTTTGTTTCAAAAGCTCACCACAAGGTGAAAAAGTAAATGCGAAATGCATTTTTTTTTACCTCAATTTTTTTTTATTCCTCAGGAACGAGATTTGTGACTGTAAAACCAGGGTAAACCACTATCTCGTAGAGAGAATGTGAAAGATTGCCATTCCTAGCCATGTTTTGTACTAACCCGTTGTTTACAGGATGTCTTAGAAGGTATGGTAGGTGGTATGTTATACCATACATTGTATTGTTAATAGCAATGCACGGTAGCATCCACTTTACTGTTGAATTCGGCAGCATCGTCGATTCCAATCATTTCAAACACGCATTGCAATGGAAAACATTGATTTTGACCAGACAGGATTTCGACAGCAATATCCTTCAATGTATTGGTCCACTTTGTTTTGTGTAAAAACCATCCCTTTTCCTTGGTTCCCGCTGATATTTTTATTTTTAAGATCACTTGCATGCGCCGCCATATTGATGCATAGACTCATTCCTTTGTCGTCTACTGATCTTCGCTGTACGAGCAATGCACAACGTACGAAGGAGTGGATTGAGAGCCTTAGTCTATTGCAAACCAGAAATCGACGTGCAAAGCCGTGGAGTTTAATATGTAAATTAGTCATACGTTATCATGAACATTCATATTGAACGTAAAAACAGAACGAAAATGGGGACAAAATAAAATACAGGGAAAAAAAATACAATTTTGACGATTCGGCAATCATAAACGCACATGTTTTTTTTAATGCGCGCGACAGCTTTGAGACAAACAATTTAATTATGTTGGCCTAATATAGTTTGAACTTTTAACCATGGTATAGTTAGTATGCCTACTCTTATGGCCAGATATGATCTACTTGGGAGGAAATTCATAATGTTGTGCTTTCTGTCCATAAACAGCAATGCACAGAATACAACACAGTGGGCTGTGAAGCAAATTGTGATACAAACATTTGCTCATGACATCAAACTTCACAACTCTCTAAATGTAAACAAGTGAAAAATTTCACTCTCAAAAACAGTGAAACTCTTGTAAACCACTTCAAAATGAGTAGTTTTGTACTTTAAAAGAGCAATTTCCACTGAAATAATCAAAAAATCAAAGAGAGTGAAAATGTCTCCCAAAAGAGTGGATTTCCACTCGTTTGAGTTGAACGAAGGACGGCTCCTTTTGAGGAGTTAAACGAAGGACCACACAAAAACGAGTGGAAATCCACTCTTTTGGGAGTGATTTTCACTCTTTGAGTGGAAATTACTCTTTTTAAAGTACAAAACCACTCATTTTGGAGTGGTTTGCAAGAGTTTAACTCTTTTGGGGAGTAGAATTTTCACACATTTATATTTAGAGAGTAATAGAATTACAATCAAGCAAATTTTTGGAGTCAGCCTCTTCCCCCTCAAGGATATGTTACCTGAACCATTTATAAACAAGAGAGAAGTTGCTAAGATCATAAAATATACCTTTAAATTTGTTCTAACTTTAATGCCCTTCTTCCTAGAGTTAGAGATTTGACTCGCAATATCACTCTAGTTTTCCGATTTAAAAAAAATGACCCCTGCTTGCTATCAGTAGTTTTTTAGATCCCCTTGAATCTACTCGGGAGGAAACTCTTCTATAATGGGCAGACACAAGTTTCCTTTTAAACCAAATTCAGACCAGCACATAACAATGGACTTTTCACGACATGCTTTTCCTGAACGTCCCACATTAAGTTCAACCCACCCCATGCAGGCTTTGGAGCCTTAAAAATACAACCTACCTACTTATTTTCCCCAGGGAAAATGTCATCCATAAAGAAAGAAAAGTTGATTGATATGAACAAATGCCTTGTGGACACTGATTGGCCAGCCCCTGGTCATTCTGAGTGTCATCCCTACTGATTGGGATAAAAAATAGAATAGTTGGAGGCCCACAAAAACACTTTAGTGAGGCGGATTAGTGACGCAAATTAGGTAGGATGCCCTCTCTGGCAGCAAGCATCAGAATTAGTACGGTTTTTTTTTTTTTTTTTTTTTTTTTTTTTTTTTTTTTTTTTTTTTTTTTTTTTTTTTTTTTTTTTTGTTAAAGGGGATGATCCGCTCCAGTGGGTCATTTTTTCATGAGAAATCCCTAGACATGGGTAGCATTTTCATGAGAAATCCTTAGACATGGGTCCCATTTTCCCCAAAACTGGCCCAAAATCTTGCTAGAAAGTTGAAATATTCCAGGGCTCACAGAAAATTTTGAAAAACGGATGTATATTTGAAGCAAAATCCTTAGAAATGGGTACCTTTTCTTCCAAATAAAGCTTAGAAATGGGTATAGGGGTGCGACTCCACAGCTGCACATCCCAAACCAAATCTGAGGCCCCCCCAGGCCAGAGCCAGCACAATACAAATATTACACAGGAACACAACACTGATCATTTGGTTTGTCAATTATGGTTGGTTGTGTGCGAATGCACACTAAAATGGTTGAATTTATAAAAAGTAAACCCTTTGCTTTCTTTCGATCACACAAACTCTTTTGTTGAGCTGTTAACATAATGATCACTACTTAATCCAACAGAAGTGGTCAGCGATGTCAACCCTTGCGGTCAAAAATTGGACTGGCGGCACACCATATTGTGTAAATGCAAAAAGGTTGTAAGTGCAATAGCTGCCATTTGTCAGAAATTCCTGTCATATGTTATTATGCCAAGTCTGGTCAATGGCTCTTGAAATGATTCTAAACTGCATGAGAGTTATCCTAATGCATGGTAGCACACAGATGTATCATATGGCAGCTATTGCACTTACAACCTTTTTGCATCACATGACAAATTGCTCTTGATATTGATATTTTGATAGGGTTGGATTTGGTTTTTAACTAAACCTCCCTCAAAGTAGCCCAACTGTAAATCATCTATGTGTCTTGTACAAACAGTTTTTACTGATCATACAAGAAAAAGCTCAAGTTTTTCCATCAAGCTTGTCCATTTTTAGATCAAAATTCTTTAGCCCAGTCCCTAAGCACATTTATTGTGCAGTTTTTCCTAAAAGCATGAAACTTGGCATGCTTATACATACTCCCTAGCTCCATTATTTTGAAATTCATGATTACTGCTGTCTGTTACTGCTGCAATGTCATCAGTGTGTTTTCTGAACTCCTCAGCATTACCAATAGGGGGTTGTCCTTAAAATTATTATTTTCATCATTTCTTAACTCAAGTTAGCTTAAATAGTGGGATTTCATGGCAGCCATTTTGAAATCTAGATGCAGCCTATTGATATTAACTTTAAATCAATAGCTAGATGCATGTGCATCATGTTAAAGATGCTGGACCTGATTTGGTCAAAAAATTAGTGGAGTTAGGCATTTAAGCTTTGAAAGGAATGATTTCATTATTGGGTAACCACTATTAGAGGTGCGCTGTATGCAATAGGGGCGTTACATTTTGGCACGTTATCAGCAATTGTTCAGGGACGCAAGTCGTAAAGCATGCCAAAAGAGTTGAGTGTTTCATGCTTTGGAAAAAGTGCACAATATTGCCGTATTTTGTGTGCTTATGGACTGGCTTAATTGTGGTTGTCATGTTCAAGATTCGAACTCTAGAATTACCACAACAAAGAAATCAGATACACATGAATTTAATTGTTTAATATAAGGCATATCTGGGGACGAGGTCAACAGATTTATTTCTAATCATAATAATTAGGGAGGATTATGATATCAGAATGGATGAGTTACATGTCATCTGGGTTTCTACATCAAGGCTAAGTGAAATAATCATGACAATCATCAATGCTTGTGTGACCCCCACCCCCCACCTCCAGTGTTTTGGGAGTTGCGCTGTAGGCCTTCTTCAAGTTCAGCTGACAGGTGGACTTGGTAGGGATATTATGGACCATTGATTTAGTAGGGAGTTTGAGGTTACAAGCTTGGGGTACAAGCATACAAGCATCTTTTGGACCCAGCCACAGTGGGGGGGGGGGAAATAGAGTGGTTGGTGGTGGCACAGTGGATCTGCGTCCGTCTCATTAGAATTAAGGTTGTGGGTTCGAACCCACTGTCACAATGTGTTGTGCACGTTGGCAGGCCTTGACCCATTTGCCTCTCTCACGAAAGATACATGGGTACCGGCTTATGCTGGGAATGTAAAGCAGACTCGCGGCAGGAGGGGAAATCCCCCCCCCCCCCACAGCAACATTAAATAGTGATGGGTCTGGGCCAAATGCCAGAGACAAAGTCATGGTCACTGTCCCTCAGGATGCATTTTTTGTTTTTTTTGTTGATATGTCATTGCCCTTGTTTCTTAGATTTTAATTTAGACTACTTTATATTTTGGCGAGTCGGTTTTTTATTTAATCGGTCAATGTGATCAGATAACACCACTGATCGGAACTTTTGGGTCAACAACATCTTGTTTTAAAGAAATGCGTGCTGAGGTGTCTATCTTCCATTTGTAATTTCAACTTTGTCATCCTTAAATACTGCCATTGCACTTGTAACCCCCCCCCCAAAAAAAAATGTGAATTTCCCAGAGAAAATTAGGGCGGCAAAATCAGACGTGTTAGTCGTTTATCCAAATTGCAATCAGCTCAGATTTCCTACGAGGCATTGCATTTCTTGAGAAGGAGCTTCCCCACCCGAACTAACCCCATAATAAACACTCTCCCCGATTGGCTCATTACAGGATCAGGACACAACCCAGATGCTCTCTATCTAGCAAATAATACAGACATTGGACCCAATTTTATTTGTTATTGCATACTTCTGGCTGCAATTTGGCTAATAATAAAAATGCATCCGAAATATAGACTTAATCACTTCCCCAACTCCCCTCATTTCAAAATTACTAACAACCAAAATGATCCTTGCCTACATCTTTTGCAATAATTGATGATAAAAGCACAAGTCAGGTTACACATACTACAACCAGAATAGTCGGCATTATAAAAAAAAACTAGGCCTCTTATTTACCGGAAACGGACAAGAAATCAAGCTCTCTTTTTGTGACAAAGCAAACTGGCTATATACCACAAAGCTTTTACAATCTTACTACCTACCACATGTTTCCCCCCAGGATATTGTAAGTACTTGACTTTATCAGGTCCAGGCTTTGTACAGACCAATACAAATTCCTGAACTACAGAAATAACCCTTCCTCCATCACAGTGCTGGTGATTAACTTTTGGGGGATGGCATTTTGAACCAAAATAAGATTGGCATCACCGAACGTACTGTTATTGCTAACCTCAGCATGGACTCATTGATACATTTTCATCTTATATATAGGCCTACTATTTTGAGCACAGAATAGGCCCACACACTGTTGACTTACACCCAAGGTGTAACAGTGTGTGGTCCTATTAAAAACACCATCTTGGCAAGGGCTAAATTACTCAAAAAACATCCAATCCTAACAAATGTTACTGTGTAAATGTTTATTTTTGCAATTGTTTTAAAAACTTAATCCATCAAAAAATGACACTTCTATGAGTATGACAGTTCCATAAATATGCAATGGTAAACAAGTATAACTTAGGCCTATATTGATAAAGTACAATAAAAACAAACTGACCATAACATGCCAACTTCACAATATAACAAAATCATGCGAACTCAAAGCATATAATAAGTCATGTGATCTGTATTCAATAAAATAGCAATTAAAAACTACTCAAGCAAATTATATCAAGTTAAGATCTTCAACCAAGTCTAAACAAGAAGAAAACTTACATCTTCACAGTGTTTTCTCATGCCATGAGTGAATGTAGTAGCCCGTCTTACACCTCTAACAAAGGGGAACCCCATCTTGAGAGTAAAGACATCTCAACTCAACAACACATGGACACTCTTGTCTTGACTGGTCCCCAGCCTCAAATTGGCTCCTTTATCAAAGTGGCATGCACAATGGCTTTCATTAGCAAAACATCTGTGTTGGAAAATTACTGGTAGCCAGCCAATATTTCAATAACAGGAAAATGTTTTCCTTAGAAATACCAGTTTTGTATTTACAAGTATTTTTGGATGTTGGAAAAGTTGATGGATTATACATGTTTCTAGGAACAAGTTTTGTTGGCAGGTATATCAAGTTATCTGATATCAAAATTCATATTGACAAGATTAACCCACAACCCCTGTTTATTATCACATTAAGTGTCATCCTTATTACCCATAACACATTGTCCTTAATCATAAACTGTGAAATTAAGCAGGCAGTGGAAAACTTCCGACTAATTTTCATATGTTTTCTGTCAATATTAAACCAGTTCCAGCGCTGAACGTTTCTCCAGGCCAAATTCTGTGGAAAGCTGTTTTGCCAGTGCATGGCTATGACATGATATTATACCAGTGCACATTGCTCAAGACTCTATCAAACACTATAATGAGTTCTTTAAACAGCATGTGGCTTCCAGTCTCAAATCAGTGGTGTATAAACATTGAACTTGGTAATAATTGTCATCACAAATTGAAACTATGTTTTTTTCTTAGCGTTAACTTATATTATGGGGAAAAAATAACAGCCGGAGACTTTAATCAAGGGTCACTAAACCAGAACAAATCAGGAAGTTATGAACATTATGAAGCGACACCTTAGGGCATTACTAGATTATGACTATTGTCCCATAGATCCTGCTTGATTAGGCTCTTAATTGGTGTCTTCTTGAAGTTGCGCTGCACCATGATACATGTACATGTTATTTTCATTCACAGAATTTGTCATGATTTTCAAGTTTTGGGAAATTGCATTAGTCGTTTGTTTCATGGAATATGTCAAATACAATGTAACACCATCACAAAATTTATTTTAACCCTAGTCTTACCAAGCCCTTTTTTGTAACATGGTTTGCCAAGGGTGGGAGATGGTTACCACCCCCTCAAGAATTTGATTGGAGCACCCAAATGCTTATGATTTTATTGTCCTTCTTTTTCCAAAATAAGTACTAACATACCTAGTATGGCATCACAATGACTTTGGTACTAAACATACCTAAAATGGCATCACAATGAGCGAGTCCGCAATATTAGCATTTTCTAAATAAAATAGGCAAAAATCTGATTTTGCGCTAAAAAGGTAGGAATATGGGCCAGATTTTCATGCGGTTTTCAGCTCTAAATGATGGCAATTGACTAGTTTTACAACAGAGTTTTAGAGCCATACTGTGCATAATTTTTTTTTTAAAATGTACCATAA
This sequence comes from Ophioderma brevispina, assembly GCA_023653785.1. Classification (NCBI taxonomy): domain Eukaryota; kingdom Metazoa; phylum Echinodermata; class Ophiuroidea; order Amphilepidida; family Ophiodermatidae; genus Ophioderma; species Ophioderma brevispina. The sequence goes on along the minus strand of JAMKCH010022630.1, from coordinate 12,809 downwards.
ATATTCTTGGGTGGCAACCACCCCATTGTACCCTTCGACTTTGAAGTCATCCTAAAGGTGCTACCTTCACATTTTTTTCCACTAAAATGACCGGAAAGGATGAAAAAATTATAACCCTGAAGCTTTTTACGCTAGCTTTTGGCATTTTAGTCCACCTGACAAAGTTTACTGGGTGGTGAAGGCCAGTTATGTCAAGTTGTAAATTAGGATAATTTAATCTTCCATGAATGCAAGACTACCAAAAACAAATATAACAAGCTTGCACCAACTACAATTACTATCGCTCAAAATTAACAATGCACATTGACTATTTTGCCCCGTTATGACACTTCTTCTTCGTTATTTCTTGTTGAAAAGGTAATTTGAGTAACATGTCCATCTTCCTGGAAATTGTCAATTTAGATTCACTTATTTGCAAATGTAAAAGGAAATTGTATTGTTTCATCATGTCTTGCACCCATCTTTTGAAAGTTCACATTGCCCTGAAATGGGTAATTGCAATCGTCAAGTTACAATAGCATTGTAAGGTGACAAAATAGCTTCAGCAGTGGCTAGTAAAGCACACTATATCTGTCACTTTTGAACCCACAATGTAAAAAAATTCAGTGAAATTTTCAGTAATAAACTGTAAATAAATTCCTCCTTTAAAAAATGAAAGAGGCGAGTCAAGGGAAAAAGGCCTGAAAGTTATGGAAGGGGATAGTAAGATGACATTTTGTGGCAGTTTTGCAAGTTTACTTATGTGATTTTTTTGACACACTTAGCCGAGGGTATATCATGAACGTAAATAATTTAACACAGAGTGATAGAGGTTTTCATATCCCTTTTTACATTTTCATTTTTAAGGAAAAATGCGACCATCCAAATACAACATAATACACTTTAATCGGGAAAACAATCAACACTATACTATCCAACCACAAGGTTGACCACTGCACACTCACCAGCAGAACTAAGGATAAGCACTTCCAGATATTTTGCATGCGCGGACGCAAATTATGTTATAGGATTCGGCACACGTACCAACGTGTTCACTAACATTTTGTTTTATAAATACTTATTTAAAGAGCCCTTTAAAAAATGTAAAGTTCCCACTTTCAGCAACATTCACCCAATGACTTCATATCTTTTCTTAAAAATTTTACCTCTGTCCCACAAGACTTAATTTGTCAAAATTTTAAAATGTTCACCCACGCCATTGGATTATTTCAATTCATATACAAACTTAGAATCGTTACTTTCCTTGGTCATGAAAATATCACATTCTATTAAAAAGTGTGCACATAGGTAACAAAGGCACACACATGGGAAATGCACTAAGTACTCTACCATGAGATCTGTCTGTCGCACTATTGCGTTTTGAAGCCCCTTGACCTATGACCTGATGTTTCTACATGCATGTAGAAAACAACAAGCCGAGGGTTTATATCAACGGTTTTCAGGGTGACGCCAAAAAAATCAAAAGTCATCTAGAGGTTAATTTGCGTAAAATGTCCGTATAACCGCAAACTTAAATAAAGGCGACTGATCCAATCAAATCCAAGCCATTCATGTTTCCTAAAAAAATATAAGAGCCTCCATTATTAACGGTTGCTGATCCAATTAAAATCCTCCACTAATGTTTCCTTTTCCTCCGGCCTCACTTATATACATACAAGCAATTAAATCAATCCAACCTTAATTTGGATAGTGAAAGATTTTGAAAACGTTTGTAATTCTAAATCAAAAGAAAACATTCTTAAATGGGCATTCGTGATCCACAGCATAATCCCCTTGGTTTACCTAAAAGAAATTATAATTATTTTAAAGAAATCATTTTTATATAATCTGAACCTTGACTCAGCATTACAAATAAAGCAATAGACTCATCTTACTATACCTTCACATACTAATTAAAATTAACATGATATTTCCCTTGACCACACCCTTTCCCTGTTTTAAAGAATTTTTTTTATTGTTATTGATTCGCGCCACTACTTTGCTACAGGTGTGGGGCCCACGTTCATGCATCCGTTCATTCATGGCACTCATAAACGAGTTAAAGACGCTGTTAACCAGCCAAATAATGTAAATTTCTCAGGAACCTTTGCTGCTATGCCCTGATTTTCACTCTTTTGAAACACTAATATCTTTTTTTTTTTTTTTTTAATTTTTTAGGTTTTTTCTTTTTTTAAAATTTTATCACACATGTAGATTTTAGAGGATATAATCAGCACGAATATTTTCTGCAACTACTGCTATTTCAAAGTAGGTCAAAACCTAAGCGAATAGAGCGGGTTTAGCCCACAGGCTACCCCCGCCCAAAATACAGCAAGTAAACTTGCGCGATCCCCCTGCAAGATGCAGTATACACAAGGTGGTTAGTGGCACAGTGTCCTTTGACCTTGATAAGTGACCTTTGACCTCAACAACATATGAAATGGAACGTTCGACCAAGTTAGGTTGTAAATCGGACCTTCAACTTTTCAAAGACGACCAGAAAACAAAACTAACCAAACTGGAACATGACTCGTTGACCTTTGGCCTTTGGTCCTGACCTTTACATCATCCACATATGAAGGACCTTATTGCAATTGCACCTTCACTCCCAGTCTGAATAAAATTGGATTGATTCAGCCCAAATTTATTGGTCGACCTATGTTGCAAAAATAATTGGGCGAGACGAAGTCGCGCCCAATATTTTAAACTCATAGCGAGACCAATAAATATTGGGACAAAATCATCCATATTAACATTATCCTACGCGTAGGATCCGATATTATCGCATATCGGACACCTCAAACCATTATCATGCTTTGAAATCGGACTTAGAACTTTTCAAAGGAGAGCCTAAAAAACGAACCTAACCAACCTGTAACACACATACATACCTACATACACATACACATACGGACATCGCACCCTCGCAATACCCCTCTCTGCTTTTCAAGCCAGGGGATAAAACCTAACAGGCGGTTTTCTCGACCTACCAAGTTCCCCGCTCTCGCGGTAGAGAAAAGTAACATAACTTAGGAAGGTTGTCAGGAACCAGAGAGGCTCCTACCCTAAGTTTTCAATAATTTGATACCCCAGATGACCTTGGTTTCATGACCATGACAACCATGCATCGTGATTTGACCCAATTACCATTGGTTTCATGACCATACAACCATGCAGTGATTTGACTTGGCTGACCCCGACATGACTTGAAATGACCTTCAAATTTTCTAATTTTCTGCACTGAATTTGACCACCGCACACACCAGTTTTCATCTCCTATCCATGTTTAGAGAGTTGACCTGGAATGACCCTGCATGACTATGAAATGACCTTCAAAATTTTTAGGCAACTGAATAAAAAAAAAAAATTGACCCCACACCCTCAAGTTTCATCTCCTAACCACAGTTTTCGAGGAGTTGACTTGGATGACCTCTGCATGGTACTCTTGAAATGAACCTTTCAAAATTTTTTCAGCCCTGAATATTGACCGCAACTACCCACTAATTTTTCAATCATCCTAACCACATGTTAGGGGGATTTGACCTGAATGACCCCACATGACTTGAAATGATCCTTCAACAGTTGTTGGCAACCGAATGTTGACACGAGCAACCCACCAAGTTTCAATCATCCTACCACAATTTTAAGGATTTGACCTTGGAGACCCTGCGTGACCCTTGAAATGACCTTCAAAATTTTCGGCACTGAATATTCACTGCACCTACCAAGTTTCATCATCCTAACCGACATGTTTTTAGGAATTTACCTTGAAGGACCTCACATACCTTGAAATGACCTTCATAAATTTCGGCACCGAATGTTGAGCAACCGCACCAAGTTTCATCATCCTCCCACATGTTTAGGGATTTTGAACCGAATGACCCCCTTGACTTGTAACATGACCCTTCATCAAATTTTGCCCGAAGTTTGATCACACCCACCAAGGTTCAGCAACAATCCTACCAATGTTTTTAAGACTTTGACCTTGGATGATCAAGCGTGACCTGAAAGACCTTCAAATTTTCGGCACTCGAATAGTGTGACTGCATGCACCTAATACCAGTTTCATCATCCTACCACATGTTTATGGATTTTGACCTTGATTAACCTCACAGACCCACTTGAAATGACCTCAAAATTTTGGCAAGCCGATTTGAGCACACCCACAAGTTTCATCATTCTGCCCCAATTGACAAGGTTTATATGAATTTTTGACCACATTTTACCTTTGACCCATGGCACATGACCCATCTCGAACTCATCCGCCGCCTACTTAATCGACATATATGGTGCAAAGATGGACACCCATACTTGCGTAGATGCAAAAGATATATCGTGTTGACAAGGTTTATTAGGCAATTTAAAAAAAACCCTATTTTTTACCATATTTTTTGACCTCATTTGACCTTTGACCCTGACACATGACCCATTTTTCGGATCCCACCCAACGCGTATGTGGGATACCTCTATGTTGCGAAGATGACAACCCACACTTGCTTAGTTCCAACTTATCGCGTGGGACACAAACAACCCAAGGCACGCACACACGGAACGGGGAACATTTTCTAGATTCCCATTCGCCAACAAAAGTTGACGGGGGACCAAAAAAGAGATGTTATTTCAGATATTTGAATAAAGAAAATATACTGTATTATAACTAAATTCAAACTGTCCTCTTTCAAATAGAGGTGCAAATATCATTATAGAATATGAATTCTCATTTAATACGAATAATTACTATATTGCATATTTTATACCAGCATTATACAAGGCATCCTTTGCCAACACAATACTGTAAAACATTAAACAAATTTAAACAGGTATTCAATGTGCAAAAAGGTCTACATTGGCCAGACAGGTTTACCTAATTGGAGTGGTTGTCAGTGCTTTGTTATTCTCTACAATTCCCAACTCTTAATAACTCACGACACACCTAATGAATGGAAAGCTTACAAATCACTAAAACTCTCATTTCAACTCATTTGACTAAAAAAAAAAAATTGCTCAAACCCCAACTCTCTATCCTTTTGATATTGATAATTGAAGTTCCACAACTGTCACTCAACTACTGATTCCAATCAAATAAATTTTTCACAGCGTATTGATCCCAAAAGGTTACTTTTGAAATCTTCTGATAAAATAAACCTCTCACTTTCTAAATTTGATAGTTTAACGTCATATCATAGCAATTGTGTCCAAATTTCAATTGAGACACTGACCTCACCATAATTTACAACCTCAAAATCGACAACTTACAACCTCAGGATCAAGTTCTTACAGATTTTCACCACAATTTTTTTTCCAAGTATATATCTTCCAGGTAACTAGGCCTAAAAATGATGTGCCTGGAACTTTTCCCAATAATTTATGTGACATACAATTGGATGAACTCGACCAAAGGAGGAAATGACTGAGATACAAATTACAAGTAAAAACAGGAATCAAAATACAAACAAATAAAATACATAAGATGATTAACACTGCAAAGGAAGTAACTTTGAAACCAAGAAATTTTTGGCATATATTTGCATTTTTTTTAATTACATGTGCTGGAATATGGGGGTTTTTGATGATGCCCGATTTGAATTTCATAATGATTTTCCTAAAAAAATGTTCAAAAAATGGTAAACAGAGAACAAGTGTATAGCACCCTCATTTCATGAAATTTTCATCCACTCTCAAAATGGCGTAGTGGTAACCGCGGAGTAGCTATGTGGTAGCTGCGTGTGTACTCCGGTACTGTCTACACCACATCCACCTTCTCTCCACCTAGTAGCCATCGGGGTAGCTACAGCAGAGTAGCCACGTCACTGTATACCTAATAACTGTGTACTTTACAAGCCTTGTCTTGCAGCTACTGCCTCGCAGTTAGCCCAGTGTGTACTGTGCGGAAGCTGCCGCAGTAGACATGGTGTAGCTGCCATATAGGCTACCACGTGAGTAAGAAAACGGCCGTGTACAGAAAAACAAGGATTCTGGAGATCACGCTCAAGCCTAGAAAAAAGTGCAGGAACTGGGAACATGGTTCCTGGGAAATGGATCCTGGGAAATCTTCCTACTTGGAGGGAAAATTTTGTTGGTCAGGTTAGTGTAAATAAAGAACTACACAGAAATTGAAGGAACATTTTGCAATCTTGGATGGAATTTTGATTGTTGTTCGCTGGGAAATTTGGGCATTTTTTCCAGCCCGGGGTGACGATGCTATACAGTTGACTTCCGCTTATCGGGAACAACCTCGGGAGTAGAAAAAGTCCCTATTACCAGAAATCCCTAGATTTTAAGAGAGAAGTACACATTACACTCAGAGCTAAAGATATGTGGCATATACTATTAATGTTACCTGCACACACAATTAAGGTTTGTATAGCCCTTGAATATGTCTGGCCACATGTATATGCCAAATACATGGTAAAAATGTATTTTGCAGCACATTAAAAACATGACACAAAGTTCTAAATATCAATGAAAGCATACATCTTTTCAGCCAAAATTTCCGGTTTCAGTATGTTTTTTAATCAAATCTATGTTATTACCACTACCCTGGTCAAAAATGTCCCGATTCAGATGGAGAAGTGTCCCAGTTTAAAAGGTGATTTTTACACCCCTGAACGGTTTCCTGATTCAGCATGTAATTATCAGAAATCCCCGTATCCGGAGCCCGAGTAACCAGCTTTGACTGTATTAGCAATCGGTCTTGGACCTTTAATATAAGTAACAATCGAACAACAATTTAAACATCAATCCCAATTGCTGAGGCTTTAATCTCTTTTGGTCTTTAAGGAGGTTTATATACTCCAGACTAACACAGCATCTGGTCGGCTACCACCGCTATTGCCAAGTTCAATTCTGTCACTTGAGCAAAGGTTTACCTAGGATGACATCACCCAGGGGATACAATCACATGTCAACAGAGATGCTATAATGTAATTACTTCTGCTTGTAGGGCCCTTACACTCACACCCATGAAAAGCTAACATTGTGCATCTTTCTAATGTGTTTTGGTGTATGTGGTGGTTGTGGGGGGGGGGGGCTCATATGGGCTATACTAGGTCGTACAGTAATGCTCTGCTTGGCATGGCCTTGCACCCGGCCCTTGCATTCAACCATGGACTAACATTTTGCATCTTCTAATGTGTTTGTTGTATGTGGTGGTGGTGGTGGTGGTGGTGGTGGGGGGGGGGGGGGGGGATCAGATATGGTTTTTGGTCTTGGGCATACAGCTAAGAATTGCAACCCTTACCCTACCCATCTCCACATTTTTTCTAAGATCATTTTAGAAATAAGTTACAATTGGGGATTCTTTTGTAAGCAGAAATCACAAAAATGGGTCACTTTCGCAACATATGGTTTTCTGTATGACTACAATTACAAATTTTCATTTGAGTAAAAATATTCTTTATACCCTCATAACCTTTCAATGTGAAAATATAGGCCGCTAGGAATTAAAAGTTGTCGGAAGTCGGAACCATGATAATGTTGCTGGCTCTAGCTTGCATGGCAATTTTTTTTTTCATGAATTTGGCTTAGGCCTACTGGGGCGCCGCAACTTTTTTTTAAAGCTTTTGAACTTTTTAACTGCAAAGAGCGATAAAAAGATATTTTTAATCAACTTGCAGGTAAAACTTGGATGGGGACTATTTTATTTTCTGGAAACGAGGCATGGATCAGATGGGGGGTACGGCAAATCCCCAGTCCATATAAAACCACAAACATTAATGAATTCACTCTGCTTCAGACAGAGAAGCTCTTCCTCGTGTTTTCCAGTGAGCATCGTCGGTTCCTTAAGCAACTGACCACAGGTAATACATTCACCCAGTTTCCCATTGGGGTTTTAAAACCAACCCTGGGCTGTATCACCTACACCCCTTCTCCTGCTATGTTTAATAATGCACTTGTCAATTCAATCCCGCCCCTGGGGGTCCCGGACATAGCGGGTATATGCCCGGGACATAGCCGGCGCATGTACAAAGAGTTTGCCGCAAGCCGGGTGTAGCCGGATTAGCCAGGATGTAACATTAGCTTGCCCCGCCCTGCCGGGACAGTCATTGAATGACTAGCGGGGACTTAGCCGGGAGGTAACAAAAAATTTCCCTGCACCCCTCCGGGACATAAGTGGGGACTTTAACACGTGTCACAACCATAATAAAACGCAGGCTATCAGTGAGCATTATCGCCCATCAATCTGTAGTATATCGCATTTTATATGTGCTAACCATTGCAGTGCGATCTCTTCCATGTCGTGAAAGGCAAGCCGCAAGCTATACAGTAGCACACACGCACGTCGTCCGCACGGGTGCGATATCAACTAATCCGAGGATCATATTTTCACAACGTAAATCGCCAGAAAAACATCAAAATCAACTCCAACAGGAAAATGTTTAAAAAAATTAATATAACTGAATCACAAGAAATTACTAGAAGCTTGGAGTTAATTTAATTCATAAAAGCATCCTTAGTGTAGTGAAGCTATTTAGTATTTCTTGTAAATGCCAGGAATATTGGTCATTTCATGGATTTTTTTTAAACAAACCTACGAAAGAAGGTTTTGTTTTCTCAAACATTAAACTTTCCGAAGGTGGGTGAATTTCGGCTCGGTTCTGACAATTCCGGCGATCCAAAATTTAGTATGATTTTATCTATCTAGACCAGTTGTCGCATAGCCGGGACCGAGCTGGGATTGTACAGAGTTTAAAGCAGTCCCCGCCCCCCACTGGCCGAGAATATACAGGGATTGTTACACCGAAGCCCGGCTAGTAGGGTTGGACGGACCATAAAGCGGGGGACGGTACAAAAAAATAGCCCGGCTACCCTGGAATTCTGCATACTGCTACGTTAGCTTGTGGTGGCGAGACAAAGGCGGGGGGTGTCACGAGTGCAAAATGTACATTCCCAGCTAAGTCCCCGCGAGTCCCGGGACCCCCAGGGCCGCGGATTGAAAATTGACAAGTGATAACTTAAAGTGTATTGACAATATATAAGCAAGTTTATTGTTGGTGTTTGTGTTGTACATTTTGTTTTGTTTCATGAGCAGATATGTTTTGTTGAGGGTCTAACATTTTCATATGATGATACTGACTGATAACATATAAATTTGAGGCTGATTTTTGTTTTTCATTTTTTTTCTTTGAATGGAAAATCCCTAAAAACAGGAAATTGCAGCAGTTGCCTGATCAACCCCACTGCGCGGAGGAAACTTGGGCAGAAAAGGCTGAAAGGATCCAGCTGTTAGAGGGACATTACCTTCCATCAACTTTTTATTCACTTTGCCACAAATGAGTGATCAAGTAAAATAAAAGGGTCAGAATGTGTACAAGGCGACTCAGCGTATTTCCAGGGGAGAGCGCCCGCAATTTTCAAAAAACTTTTTTTTTGCATTATCATGTAATCCTTGTCCATTATAATAATACTGTGTTGAAAAACTAAGCTAAAGAGAAGTCCTTTTACATAGAAAATCACAACTTGTTACAAATTCGGATTTCAGGAATTTTTGTTGATGGGCCTTGTTATATTACTGGACATAAATGTGTAATGCATGAAAATGAAAAATCCAATTTCATCTCTAACTAAGCTTTTAGGCAAGTATCTTAGTCTAGATGGACTATTTTTAATTTAATACACAAAAAAAATGATATTTTGAAATCTTGAGTCCACTCTTAAGATTATTTTGAGGTATAACATAGAAATGTGGCATAGCGTTTGTTAATAACTTGAGAACCTATAGCATCTTTGACACAATCTTTCAACAAAATGCAGCTCTTGCAACAAAAAAAAAATTATTGCTTTCACACCTCAAGCAGCTTTCTCCAAAAATAATGCTCTGCAAAATAAGTGTTAGTAGATAACATTATTTGAGTAACAGTTTTTGAAACACACTTAACGTGAAAGGTGCTTTAAAAGATTAAATATTGAGTTAAATGTCACTATTGTGTGTTAAAATTATTAAACTTTAACATTTTTTAACATGTTAACACTAATGTTTAAAACAGGATGTTAAGTTTTGAATGCTTTAAATGCTTTGAGCTTTTAGGGTGCGCTATTAGATTTTAACAGTTATGTTAAAGCAGCACTGGCAACATTTTCCCAAAAGATAAACTTTTTCAATGTGTCTCAAATGATAGTCTAGACATTGGAGAACCGGAGATATATTTTACACATAAAACAAAAAAACAACCCCAAAACAGATAGGGGACATTGATAGGAGGATAAAGGACATCCAGGTCATTGAGGCCAACTTTTACGGTCCATAACGTTACATCAATAAAGGTCGAATACATGAATATTTTGACTCGTACTCATGATATTAAAACCACAAAGGTTATAGACCGATCAAACCAGTGGTTGCAGAAGGTGGGAAAACATGCATAACGGCGTGCGTGTCTTTGTGTTATAACAACCATTTTCGTCGTTGATGAAGTTAACGTCGCCGGCGACGTTCATTATAAATCGTTCTGTTTACCATAAGGAAGCTGATTTGGTCTGTTAATCATTTCGGGTGAGGGGCTTTGTATTACAACATGCCTGTTATAGGTTTATATAATAGATTTGCGAAAAGTGGACTCCAAACACAGGATGGGTCGTTCAGGGTCGAGAAAGGAGGATTTCCTGGGAGCATTAAAGTTGTGCAACGAGAGATTTCCCAATCAGGTGTCCAAAAAACTATTGAAATTCTGATTTTGCATTGATGTAAAGCTAATAAAAAAAAGAAAAAAATAACCCCACCTGAAAGGACTAAGCTGAGAAAGATTTCTTTTTTTTCTTTGTTTTTTTTTTTTTTTTTTTTTTAATTTGTAGGTTAACTTTTAATTTTGTATAGGCGCAAATTACGAAATTCAGCTATGTTTTATATTGAAATCTGAGCAAATAAAAAAGCATTTGTGTATCACTTTCAAGGCATTCTGTAGCCACATACAAGGTAAGGAATATAGTGATTGGTCTATCTATATGAAATAATACAATGACACAATATATGGACGACTCAAAATATCTCGTTGCACCTTTCATCCAGATAGAAATGATGGAGCTTATCCTGTAACACCACACTGGTCAAGAAAAGAAACGAGATTATAGATAAATTTCTCTCTTCATACATTAACGGTTAGGTGTTAAGAACATCACTCAAATAGTGTTAACATCATTAACCACGGTTTTTACAGTGGGTCCGAATATATTCTTAGTGCCGGACCGTACGCGGCGGGGGGGGGGGGAGAAAGGTCCGACTTTTTGTTTTTTTGCATAAAAAGTCCCAAAAATTTAGAGAAATTTGACAAGATTGTCCACTTGGTGATGAGATGTTCAAAAAAGTCCAAATATCGAAAAAAACATTTTAGGGGGTAGGTCTACTTTTACCAAAAAGGCCACTTGCACCAAAAAAGGTCCACTTTTTCGAAGTCCCGCACCCCATGAAAATAAGTATCAAGAATTTTACAGTAGAGGCCATATCGTAGGTAGCTTAAGAAAGAACCGCCTATTAGTGCCATCTTGCACAATGACATAATTATCCATATAAAGCATACCACAAATGGCCACACAAAGATAGCAAAGCATAGGACAAGTTAGAATTGAAACATGGCAGTCCATTTTAAAGCCACACTGGCCATTTTCACAATAATATGAAATTTCTTCATTTTGCTTAAAATGATAGTCTAGGCCCATGGAAGAATAGAGATACATTTACACATAAAAATATCATACCAAAAAACAGATAGGGAGGTTAATAAGAGGTGAAGACATCCAGGTAATTTGTAGGCCAACTTTGAAGTTTTACTTAAATTTAATCACAAATGTGTATATACATGAATATCATAGACTCCTACTCATGATATTAAAAAACCACAAAGGTCAAAGACCAGTCAAATAGGGTGCATTGCCGTGGGAAAATGCATCGACATGCCGTTTTCTTGTGTTAAAATTGACCATTTCAGTCGTCTGTGAATTAATGTCGCGGGACATTTATTATAAAATCGTTCTGTTTCCCCATTAAGCGACGTTGATTTGGTCTTACTCATTTCAGGCGGGGCGAATGTATATAAAAGCTTTACAACCATGAAAAAATATCGATTTTGAAAAATCTTGAGGGCGCCAATATTTCAAATGTGACAGGTCTCTTTTTATCCCTTGTTACTTTTTGGTATGGGTCAACTTCTGGACTTGAAATTGTTTCGTCTGCCACCTTTAGATGAGAAACAGCCATTGATGCCAATTTTACGAATGGGCTTGTTAATCTGTATCAGTTTCTGCAGGGCAATTTGTAAGTGTTCAAAATTTTGTATCACAGCTAAAAGTCTGTGGCAGAAACATAAAAAAGGAGGGGGGGGGGTTTGGCAGGGGGCAGGCTTGCTACACAGAGAGCTGTGACTGGGAAGAAAAAGCTAGAACCCCATGCCAAATCAGTCTCACTGGGAAATTTTTACCTGCCCACCAGGAAAATCTGCCTCAACCGGGAATTTTCCCCTCTGACAAGTGACCCTTGTTAACGCCCATGCTTAAAGTCAAGTCAGGAACTTGTGAAGTACAGAGACATGTAATTTTCCAAAAAAAAAATAGTGTTGGTCTCAAAAATCTTGAAGGATGGGGGTGAGGGGATCTTATCCGTACAGCTAGTATAGTACTGTATTGACAATTGTATCCTGAATGCATCGAACACTCCTCGGAAAAAAGGCTTTCGGGCGAATGTACGAAGGGACCGTAAGTACCAACGGCAACATGATTATAGGGCACAGACCCCCTGGCCCCCACTGGTTATTGCCTCTGCACAGTAAACATAATTACGACAAGACTAGAGGAAACAGTAGCTGACCATATGGCTGACACAACCATCCCCCAAATAATAT
>JAMKCH010022629.1:0-66996 GCA_023653785.1 Ophioderma brevispina | reverse complement strand
TCCTTTTCTGTCAATTCTACAGCTAGAAAAGGTAACTTATGAGAATTCTACAGACTTATCCTTCACTTTGAAGCTATTCCTGCAAATTTCAAATATTTTCAAATCACTGATAGTGTCTTTAATATGACACCTAATTTGACAAGAATGATTCATATATGTAAATGGTAGGCTTCCTAATCTGAACCCTGACCTGAAAAAGGTGATTTTCTTAGATTTAAAGGTCAATGACCTTTGACACAGAATAACTTCAAAATTTGTCTTTGTATTTCTATGAAATTTCCATGATATATGCACACAATTTGGGAACATATTTTTGGGAAATACCATTGAACTCCCCAAAGCGCATAGTATCATGATGAGTATAAACGTAATCTTCAAAATTCAAATTTTGCCCAAAAATGAGCAAAAAATCACAAAAATGCCCTTTTTTGCCCAAAATTTGAAAACTATTTTGCATAATCCCATTGAAATTGATTTCACATAATAGAAAAATGTCTTCTCTCTAATATGACACCTAATTCGACAAGAATTATGCATATATGTAAATGGCAGGCCTCCTAATCTGAACCCTGACCTGAAAAGATGGTTTTCTTGGATTTAAAGGTCATTGACCTTTGACACAGAATAACTTTAAATTATGTTTGTGTATTCCTATGAATTTTTTATGATAAATGGACAGTTTATGGAGGCAGTTATTGGGAAAATACCAGTTAACTTCCCAAAGAGCAAATTATCAGGATGAGTATAAACATAATTTTCAACATTCAAATTTTGCCCAAAAATGAGCAAAAAATGACAAAAAATGCCCTTTTTTGCCCAAGATTTGAAAACAATTTTGCATAATCCCATTGAAATTGATTTCACATAATAGAAAAATGTCTTCTCTCTAATATGACACCTAATTCGACAAGAATTATGCATATATGTAAATGGTAGGCCTCCTAATCTGGAAACCTGACCTGAAACTAGGCACATTTATTGACTTTAAAGAACAAAAACAAAATGGTCATTGACCTTTTCCACAGAATAACTTTAGAATGTGCTTGTGTATTCCTACAAATTTTTTATGATATATGGACAGTATATGGGGGCAGTTTTGGGGAAAATACCAGTTAACTCGCTAAAGAGCAAATTATCATGATGAGTAAAAACGTAATTTTCAAAATTCAAATTTTGCCCAAAAATGAGCAAAAAATGACCAAAAATGCGTTTTTTGCCCAAAATTTGAAATCTATTTTGCATTATTTCCTCAAAATTGGTTTCACATGATAGAAAAATTTATTCTCTTTCACATGATAACCAAATTTTGACAAAATTAACGATTTTAGTCATAGTTTCCGGATTAATATGTGTTTTTTTTCCATAATTTGACCTCAGATGACCTCTGGATGACCTCTAAATGACCCCTGGTTGACCTCCACAGGGTTACAAATTTCACAACCATCATTTTCAGATGCAGCATGACAAGAGCTTTACAGTGATATATGTTGTGATGAGTATTACCTCCGGTAGGGGTATCCGACACGTTTTGGCCAAATTTCCACTCTACTATTAAGTTAAGCTTAAAGGAAATATGTCATGATTCTGAATATTTGGAAAATTTGGTATGGATGGAAAGCTTAAGTAACGTAGATTACATATAAATCAAAATAAGTTGAAAATTGTCCACATTTGTTGAGTATTTTGCCCTTTTAATTTCCCGCCCAATAGCTTACTCGAATCCACATCGCAGGCAAATGGTGAAGTCAAAGTGGTGACCATCCATAATTTACGTCGTTGTGACCATCATATCGCAGTGTTGCCACTTCAATAATAATTAAACATAACGAAATGAAACAAAATATGTCATTCTGTAATTTTTTTTCTAATTTTATTATTACTTTCATAATCCATCAATATTACAGTGTCAGCAATAACAATTCGAGTCAACACGATGTTTTGGTCATCACTTTGACGTTACGAGGAGAGCAAAATTGGGCGCTTTTGATCAATGAAGCCGTGGCGAAAAATCCGCCCGTTTTCTTCGTATGTCAAAAAAGCAAAAATTAAAATGCCTCTATTTTGTTAATTTTACATCAAATTGTATTATTTTTTCGGGAATTCGTGATGTATGTACATATATTTTATGAATGTAAGTCAAACTGAGCTTGACAAAAATCTTGACATATTTCCTTTAAGCTTCACACTTGGGCTTCATGATAAAGAAAACTTCGAAAAACAAACCATAAACGCTTATTATATCTATAACCTACACCGCCGATATTGAGTGCAAGCTTAAGATTCTATACACGTGCAACATCTTCCTGCATAAGAAAAAATACAACTCTACAACTAAAATAGGATAATAGGGGAATCTCATTATTTGTTCGCACTAAACCGTATCTGGGAAATAATATGATTATACCAAAATAAGTTCAAAAATCAAGTTTTTCTATCTTGAAATGAAAACATAGTATATCTAATTCAAACAGTTAGCGGTCAACAACGTGGGCGAAATACGATGAAATAATTACTTATATATCACATAGATGAAAAAAAAATAACGTATCCTGTCAAAGACCAACCCGGGCTGCAACCAGAGTGCCTGAAGATGTTTCTGTGACTAATCGGACCTACGCCTGAATAATTTGTGTGACACCCTTATTTCAGTTCAAAGGTCAGTAATTTATTATCAACAATACAAACAACGACAAGTGGCACATAACATTATCTATCCGTAAACGATGACCAAAGTCCAAGTCACAGACACAATAAACGGCTAGCTTTTAATACTACATCGATAAAATGCACATTGGATTTGTCAAAATACACCTCACAACTTGGACATAAAAATGAGGAAATACATAAATAGGCTTGAGTTGGCTGTTGCATGGTAGTCCCATTAAGGAACATGAATCTATTAAAACCATAGCCAAGTTAAAAATCAGTGTTTTTTGTTGTAGGAATGATAACGTGCTGTTTGTTCTAACGTCTCGCACGATTGGGCCAGTCACTATATTACATCTTCACTTTGGAAAATGATTGACCAGCATATCTCTAGACTGAATTGGTAATTAACTAAACTGAATAAGTTGATCATTTATTTTTGTTGGGTCTCTGTATAAAGTTATTTAATCTCGTTTGGTTACTTCTTAACTAGACCTTTATCAGTGCTTAAAACTTTGTTCCAATCAGAAGGCTGCACACCACATCAGAAAAAAGCAGAAGCGCGCGCAATGTTATCTGTTTATTACTGTATTCATAGGTATATTATATTCGTTATTTCATCCCGGATTTCATCCCATTTTTTTAAAATCTGAGCTTGGCAAGTTTTCCTTAAGATATCATGAACCACAAAAATATATTTCCGATTACTGATTTCACAAAGATTTTATGTCGAATCTCTAGTTGGAGAGTTGCCAACAACACCGTTATCCGCCCATTGGATGCGATCGTACTGCACTTCTTGTTTGAACAGTAAACTACTTTATTGAAACTCTACGGGTACGGCGTTAAATCGGGCAACTCGGCCGCACGAAAGGAGCGCCTTGTGATTACAATCGCTCACTCATACAGGTGTATATACAAACGAAGCGCTCTCTGCACTATTTATTGTATATTTTTGTATTATTGCCATGTTTTCACCAATCTAAATTAGCAAACTCTCTAATAATACAACTGGAAAAAATGCCAGGAAAATTGACAGATCTTCAAAGGGAAATGCTGCGAGCACTCCTCGATTCAGGCGTGACAATAGAGGATATTTTAGGCGAGTTGGAATTACAGGTTCAATTTTTACCCCCGCCGACAGATTCCTCTGTGACTGTAGGGATGAAGCAGACCTTCAAATTTCCAATGTGACCAGCTTGGTCACTACAGGTAGACATTTGAAGGCACATCACACCCAACCCAATGCTGAGCAACCCAATGATGATCCGTCAGACGAAAATCAGGAAGAAGTGTTTGATGAGGATGACGAAGACGACGAAGAAGATGTCGAACAGTTGGCTAATTATGGATCCATGGAAACAGGATCATTGAGGGATCAATTACTACGGTAAAATATAATCAATTCATCAATATCAATGATATAAAGACTACATTTAGAGTAAATTTGGTTATTTTCAAGCACTAAATATCTGCTTAGGAAATTAGGCGAGAAGGACCGAAAAAATAGACAAATGTAATATTCTTTCTTATAAAGCTGGTGCAAATTTGTGGTCTAACCTCAAACTTGGGCAAACTTGCCGTTATATTTGTATCCTGAGTTGTGCCCGCTCAATTATTTCTCCTGCGAACGGCGACAAATATGCAACTAAAACGAGTCCAAAAAATCCGTGTTTTAATTTCCAAGACAATTTCATGATACATATGCCACGCCCATGTTTCCTTCTCAAAACGTTGTTAATAACTTCAAAAAAACGTTCCCATCTTAAGCCATACGGCCTAATACCTACGTCGAAGTGTCAGGTATAAATAAGCTATGATAGACGAAATCTGATTGGGATAAAGTTTTGGCAAAAATAAATACGCGGTTATGAAGTAACTAGGTTAACCTCAGAAAAGAATAAATGATCAACTCGATGCTATGGCTTAATTACTTACTGGTTAAAACAGACCCTAGTAGATGATTAGCAAAGTTTATAACTTTATCTTGTCGAGAGCGTGTTCGTGGTCTGTATGCCCATTTGGACATTTCTGACTTCGAGAGCAAGTAATGAACATGTCTAGTAAACGGTATCAAGAAAGTACAAAATGTAACATTGGATATGGGTAGGCGCCATTTTGCTCTACATACGTTTAATTTTTGCCGTGATGGATCTTGTTTTTGGTCAAATTGGTTGGTGGACTTTGATCGCAATGTGCCATTTTGTTAGCGTAGCGCCTGTGCTCAACCAAAGGGCAGGAGGAATTACTGAATGCTGTGTAAACCAGCAATAGATCACTGCAGCCTTTCAGGTATGATTACCCATATCATGGAAAGCCGTTGGTAGATGATAGAAGTTAATGAATTTAACGTAACTGATTCAACCAAGTTCATTAAAATAGATTTAAAAAAAAAACGACGTTGTTGTACGTCAAATATACTTTTATGTCACTGAAATAATTTCATGTTTCTGTCACCAATAAACAATTACGATTGAAAAAAAGGAAACAGCTAATAGTCGCATAATATTTATAGAAAAGTTATCAATAATCAACATAATTATGGTCATAACTGTATCATGTGAAATAATCCTGCAATTCAGACAATTATATTTATTAAATTTGGTTACTTTTAAAACAAGTTAGACATCTTGAACATTTTGTTTCTGAACCAGGTTCGTCTTCTGTAGCGCTCTAGTCAGGTTGAATTAGTGTTCTTTAAAATATTGTGCCCTGTCTGTAACATATTTCAGCAGTATTAGGAGTGTATTAAAGTGTACATTTTCTCCAATAGAGGTGCTGGACGGATATCACTGGGTTGACTGAAATGTTAACACTGTATGAAGCAACACCGATTTTTAAATAAAATCATAAGTTTGGTATCGTTGAAAACAAGAATGATCACGGTGTCTGTGTGAAAATGCTTAGTTCTTGACTAAGTAAGCAATGTCTTTTTTGTTTAAAAATTTGTTTCAAATGATCTTACTTCAAATTGTCTCAAGTCTTTATTTTTTGTAAGTTCAATAAGCGACAAAAACTCAATACCCCCATTCATTCTTAATGTTCATGTACTGTAATTCTTTGAATAAAATTAATCAAACATTGATATTACACACAAAATGCAAACAGTCAAATACTCTTATAGTATTAGTCAAGTTCGTGCCTTTCACCCCGATAGCAGCTCGGTAAAATAAAAGGTTACTTATTAACCATAAAACTCACTACTACTTGGCACATCATTTATACTACCACGTCAATATTAATGACTAGAATACGCAAGTATATATACCACTGCAGACAGTAGCAATTTGTGTATTTTTTTGTTCATTTGAGCCACAATGAAACCAAACTAGACAGATACACGGTACAAGTAATGTACCATTAAGTCACCCGTGGGCACTGTCCAAGAGGTACGCTTGTTGCACGTTTGTGTGTTTGCTGATAGGTTTCAACCATAGGTCAAACCTATATACACAATTATCCACTGTGTGTATTTATTTCAAAATATATCCAGATTGTTTTATCAATGAGCACATTGACTTTGTTATTTTATTGACTTATTATCTTTGTAATCCACTGAAGCTTTGTTACTTTTAATGTCGGTTTAAATGCAAACAACAGTTTTTAATAGACAGGAAGTGTAAAAACGCCAATAATATTCTGCTTCTAAAACGTCATTACATTTAATTTTTAGGTTAGTCCATGGTAATATTCAATTTTAGTGCAAGAAATTTAAATAATACAATGGTTTGACCTCAAAATAATTGCAACAGAAGGAACATGATGAGAGAATAACATATCAAAAGCCTAGACATGTATTACATGGAGGCAAGGTTTCTACAGGGGAAAATGTAAAGTAGATATAATTGTACTGCAAGTCTATACCAACATTTTGGTCATATCCTAGGGATTAAAAAGGTATATTTTGCCCTATCTGTGGAATATAGTTTAATAGTTATAAGGCAATAAAAGTTGAAGGTCATCCTGGGGTAACATTTTCAGAATGCTCCGATTCTTTTCAAAATGGTCCCAAATTCTTCATATAGTCCCAAAGGACCAGGGAATATAATACTTGCATTCATTTCACCATTTGGTCACGTAATTAGAGGTCAAAATGTAACAATGGTCTACATATCCTATGAGGTCATTAATGCTTACCATCTAGTTTACATACTAAAATGTCAAATGCAGAGCAAATATGTATTTGTTTTTGTTACAGGATATTACCAGACAAATAATTTGAGACTAGTTTCGTCAAAATCGGAGCACTCTTAAACTTAGAATTGCCCTATAGGATGACCTTGAACCGCTATGAGCCTATGACCGTAGGCAAACTCTATATATTTTTTTAATCCTCATGACCAGATGAATAAGTTGGTGTAGGTTTTAAAACAATTTGACCTGTTTTACTTTTGACCCCTATACAAAATTTACTCCCTATTTTTACATGTTCCCCATTGTTGATTTTTCTAGACTTTTGACACATTATTCTGTAACATTTTAGACGTATGATAACACAGGTCAAAAAACAACTTTCTTGTACTCTTCTAAAATTAAAAAAATTCAATCTCACAGATTTACTTTTAAATCTAACTCGGATAAATTCTATTTTAAATCTATTTGACTAAATGTTTTAATACAAATCAATCAAAATGAATTTGATATAAATATAAATTCCAAACTATTAGATTTCTGTTGCAATTTTTTTAGGTAAAAAAACTCCAACTTTCTTGTACTCTTCAAAATTCAATCCTACAGAAAAACTTTTAAATCTAACTCGGATAAATTCTATTTATATTGGACTAAATGTTTTTAATCCAAATCAATCCAACTGAATTTGATATAAATTCCAAACTATTAGATTGATTTCAAAATAATATAATTTATACTTACTGTATGGGGTGATACAAACAATGCATCCCTGAAATACTCGCCTTAAAAAGTGATCTTTAAATTTATCTGTTTTTGCATGGACAACATCGTTTTCATCCCTTCCAGTGTTATTACCACATGTCCTCCCTGATTTGCGATGCACTTGGTAGCCCTGGAGTGGGCATGCGTTGAACAGCTCTTGATGTTACATGCGTTCTCTTAATTGCGGTAAATGCATCGTTTATCCGTCGTCGTAGTTCTGGTAATGTGTTTGGGGAACCCTCATTATAAACTCTAGCTTTTACATCACCCCATAGCCAAAACTCTAGTGCAGTTAGATTCGGTGACCGAGGGGGCCATTCCACCGCATGCCCTAATCCAATGATCCGATTTGGAAAGAGGTCCTGAAGGCGGTTTCTAACCATTACAAAACAGACCTGTGTGCTGGTGCACCGTCTTGAAGAAACCAGGCACGACGAATTGTTCCATTTTTTTGCTGCTGAAAAATGTGCCGCAACTCTGGTTCCAAATGTTGATTAATGATATTGAGATAACCGGCACCATTCAAATTTCCATCAATAAATATGGGCCCAATTAGGTTATTGTTACCTGTAACAGCTGCTAAAACTGCAACTTTCCTGCGATCATTAGGTCTGTCGTACGCGTAGACAAAATCATTGGGAGGGTTCCCTTTTGAGAGTTCACTGAGCCAGTCATTGGAAAATTGGCCTCATCAATAACAACAAGTTCTCTTAAGAAGCACTGTGGTGTGTTGATTAGCCAATTGCAAAACGCCAGCCTACGTTGAGGATTACCTGCATCCAAATATATGGCGTCTCACAATTTTGTATGAATGCCAATTGATGTCATCACTAACGATGCACTGAAATGACGATCTGGAGACATTTGCGACACGGTTTCTCCTTATGCTTGCGCGTGGGTTGTTGCGAAGCTCCTGTCTTACAGCTTGAATGTTCGCAGGTGTTCTGACGCTCCTAGGCCGTCCGCTTCGTCCTTTGTTGACATTTTCTAAAGTTCCCTCTGCTTCAAACAGTTTTCTCATGTTACAGATAGCAGGCTTGGTTGGTACTCTCACTCCAGGGAACCTGTTTGGCCATTGCCGTTGCACAGCTACATATAGCTACCAGTTTGGTAGTAAATCTTAACCGCGAAGGCTCGTTGTTGTGGCGTAAATTTAGGTGCCATATATGAGAATGTTTAATGTTTTCGTTCAAGAAAGATATATGGCTTTAAGCACGACTGCACGCTACAGTATGATTTTAGATTTTAAAATCCCGCCCTGACACAAGACAGAAAACTGGTATTTAGCACAACTGCATGCTATGCTTTGCCAAAATGTGTACTTATCATTCCATCATGAAATACCGATGGACATTTCATTTTGGGTAAAGTTTTTATTGGGTCACCCTGTAGAGCATCGTGTTTTAATTTCTACAAACAACAAAGCACATTACATAAGTAGAAATGAATTTCATGGAAATTCCTTTTCACCTGAACAGATATCTTATCCTTTTTGTCATATCCTCAGGTTCTTGCTGATAAAGTAGGCAAATATCATTCACATTCTGGTTGTATTTGGCACAACTTATTTCCTGGCTTATAGTTTGAAGATAATGTGGCAGGCCAAATTGCAAAATATTTTAAAGACCGATAGTAGCTTTGCCTATTCCGGCAATTCTTTTATATAGTTTTCTTTTGGAAGTAACCTTTGGTTCACCAATCCAATGTGTAGTCTCAGGTACTACCCACTTAGTACAAGAAAATTAAATAAAAATAATGCTGTGACCTCAAAATAATTGCAACAGAAACGATTTTGGTGTTTGTATACTTTAAGATGAGAGAATAACATATCAAAAGTCTAGAAGTATAAGTAGCGGAGAACATGTATTTGCGGGGGGGGGGGCAAGGTTTGTACAGGGGAAAATATAAACTAGGTATTATTGTACTCAAATCTATACCAACATTTTGGGGGCAATAAAGGTTCAAGGTCATCCTGCGGTAAAATTTTCAGAATGCTCCGATTCTTTTCAAAATGGTCCCAAATTATTCATATAGTCCCTAAGGACCAGAGAATATAATACTTCACTCTTTTCCCCATTTGGTCATGTAATTAGAGGTCAAAATGTAACAATGGTCTACATATCCTATGGGTCATTAATGCTTACCAACTAATTTACATACTAAAATGACAAATGCTGGACAAAAATGCATTTTATGTTGTAGGATATGACCAGACAAACAGTTTGAGACTAGTTTTGTCAAAAATCGGAGCACTCTGAAAGGATTACCCAGGATGACCTTGAACCGTTATGAACCTATAATCCTGAAAATAATGACTGTAGATATGGCAAACTATACCTTTTTTTAATCCTCATGACCAGATGAATAAGTTGGTGCAGGTTTCAAAACAATTAGACCTCTTTTACTTTTGACCCCGGTACAAAATTACCCCCTATTTTTTACATGTCCCCCATTGTTGATTTTTCTAGACTGTTGATACATTATTCTGTGATAATTTAAAAGTATTATGAAAAACACAAAAATTATTTCTGTTGCAATTTTTTTAGGCCATAAAAACAATTTTCTTGTACTAACTGCCATATAGAGAGTCGATGTCAACGAAATTCCCATTGCGTGTGGATGGCTTTAAAATCGATTCACGCGTTCAAAAGTTAGAGCTGCAGAAGTGAAAGTACCCGATGTGAAAGACCGAACAAGTTACACGCTAGAGTAACGCGAAGTGTATTCTTGATTTTTACGTTCAACTTTGTGGATTTCAGCATATCCTCCATTAAATGCCAGATTTGCTACCCATCCTTATACCCGCTTTGGTGGAGGTTTTGGGGCGAAGCCCCAGAAGCTGAGAGAAAACCGTTAAAATGTATTTTGAGCCATTCCGGGAGCACTATTTTTCACACTCAAGGTTTGCATGCGTTCTTCATACCTGATTGACCATTGGAAAATACACCTGCAACAAAAATGCAACCCTTTCATATACCAATTTGCAAGAAAAAGGGACCGATCAATATGCCAAAATCGCTGAAAATGCAACCCTTCTCGGTCGCACATCCCCGTACCCCTTTTCCACTAAGAAACCCCCCCCCCCGGAGTTCTTCATGTTCTTTATGTGTTTCATTGTAACATTGTCAAATGATTAAATGAAGAGAAACGTCGTTCTCATTGCCGCATTTGTTGTTGTATAATTATTTTTGTCGCTTTTGTTGTTGTTGCTTTGGTCATCAAGTGGAGGGGGCGGGCTCACAGGGGGTTTCTCAAGTTTGGTTTTGGTTAGTATATGCCTTCAGGCGTGTGGAAGGATGACCCACATCTATACCATGCAATTATTGTCAAAAATGGGACCTGAGATGCAGATTTTGGGGCAAACAATTGCTTTTTCATCAAAATTTCTATCATTTTGGGAAATTTTCGCTCCAGATTAAGGAAACTTGACAAATTTGACAAAAAGTTTCCTATCTCTCTACCAAATTGGCATAAAAAGGGGTCATTCATACACCGGAATGCTATAAAAATGACGGTACGTCCCCCGCGTCCCCGAATGGTCATGCATATAAAATGTAAATCTAAACTAATGTCCAATTGAATATCCAACTGAATTGATGTAAGACTTCTTTAGTTAATATTTCCTAAATAGAGTTGTGAAAAGTTGTGTGCGGGAATTTACTTGAATATCATGTAAATCCATCTGCTTATTTTTAATTATAGACAAGATGCTTGGCAGGTGGCTAAGATGATCAAGACGTACATGCAACAGCATAACATCCCCCAGCGTGAAGTAGTAGATGCTACAGGTTTAAATCAGAGTCACTTATCACAACATCTTAACAAGGGTACGCCGATGAAGGGTGCCAAACGGGCTATGCTTTATGGATGGTTTGATAAGAAACAACAAGAAATAATGCAACGTAAGTGAATTCTTAATAGTATCCGTAAATACCGGGTAAAAGCTGTAAAGAGTGAACTTAAGTTTAATTTAGTAAATTGATTGTTCCCTCTGTTTCTGCAATTCCAGAGAAGTTGTGTTTACCTAGTGTGGATGAGCAAGTACAAACGTGGCTTGTCCACGGGAGTTTTTGACCTTTAGTGTCTGTCTTCCTTATGTTGCTCATGTTTTCCAATACACGTACACGCGAGTGTCGTGTCTTGCAAATGTTGCACGCATGTTGCATTAGGCGTGTTCTTTTGATCGCAGTGAAGGCATTTTCGCCGTCTTGGTTAATTTGCCTACTGTCCTCAGAAAACCTCCGCTGTACACTCCAGATTTCAGACCCAAGTCAAAAATTCAACGGATTGAGGCCTGGTGACCTTGGTGGCTATTCTACTGGATGACTGAGTCTAATGATTAGGTTGAGAAAAAGTTTTTGAAGTCGGTTATGAAATATTACTCTAGAGCTCCATTTTGTATAAACCAGGCCTGTCGAATAGCTCCATTACGCTGTTACACCAAAATAGTGTTTAGTGTCTTCAGGAAATTAACTTAAATTGCCCGATTGATAAGGAAAGTTCACTTAAATTGCCATCACTATCATTGATGGCCTATAGACGAAAGCGGCCAAAGGGTTGCCCCTTAGAAGCATGTTCTTAGACGTTTGCGGTATTGACGAACCTCTCATCGTAAAGTTGGCTACACCAACAATTACAACTTCTCTCAATACAGTAATGAAGTCCATAAATTGCAAAATGCCACAATGCACTTTGGATCACCTGGGTTTATTTTGTTTTGCCGTTTAATTTAGTAAGGGTGCCAATTGATGTATTTTTCCACAATGCGCAAGAGTGCGCCTCTGATGACATTGAGCACACTACTACTACTACTTTTGGCAAAGTTTCCTTTGAAAGTCTGCAATATTTGCAGGTGGTTTGCAAATTCTGATTTCTCCTGAAAAAAGTACCATAACGTTTAGAGTATTTATATAGAATATAGAAAGCTGGCTTGGAAGACAGAGCCCGGAAATCTGTTCTGGCAATGCTGCATCACCACAAGGTAGATGTCTGTTTTAAAATATATTGCTGCAATGCATATGCAGCGAATGCCTAATTTAAGGTGCCACGTTTACTGATTCAAAACACAAGCTTGGCATTTGGCAAAATAGCATATGAAAAGCCCGCCCATACCATGATGAGCACTCCATTATATAATCACTCTGTGAAGGTGACCTGGGAAAAGTTCCTTAAACTAAATAATAATTCTTCTATTTGTTTTTGGTTTAGACATCAAAACTCGTCTCTGAGGTCCCTGAGGCTTCTTGGCAAACTGGTGTTAGTTATTATGTGCGGTGCTGTTTAAATCCTTTTCCTGATTTTCAGTTCTAGCTTCCACATTTGTCTATCTACCTAGCGGCCGCAGCCCAGATGTTGTTCACCATGTAGCGCCAAAGCCCTTTCCATCATTAAGTTGTGAATGCCAGATGGATTCTGTTGGACGTCTCGAGCAATCACATATAGTTAAAGGGGCAATGACCCCATTATTTGGGCATGGTAACCTCCAACACATAACATCCGAGACTACTTTATCATTCGCAAGATGTCAGTGACCAGCAAACCATTCACGGCGATGGGCAACAGATGATGAAAATGGAGGGATATCTCCATATATCAGTATACCTGTGCCTTGGTCTTGTGCTCTTATCAGAACACATTCTGTACTCTCATGTCGCGTAACTCTTCATTCATGGTCGAGGTCTCAGATCCATATAACAGGATAATCTCTACAATGCTCTGAAGGTCAGCTTGGTTGAATTGGAGATACCAGATTACCATAACTGATGTAGTTTATTGCAGGCATTCCAAGCTTGTCCCTTACATGACCGGAAGTCTTTCTTGTTGTTCGCAACATAGGACCCTAGGTACCTGAAGTCCCTGATCTCTTTAAGTTGGGTACCGTGTGTAGTGCAGATAGGTTGATGATTCTCTTCCTCACTGACAGTCATGCATTCCGCCTTCTTGGCATTAACATGTCAAGCAGCAACTTTGTCTGCAAAACAGCATTTTCAAGTGATGTTAGCAGAACTTGTGCATCACATATCAGATTCGCCTGTAGAGCTAGATTACCTGTGTAGCCAAGGTCTGTGAGATGCCGTCTTTGGCGACATCTACAATGCTTGGGTTTGATAGTGAGTCCCTTGTCGTTCGTGATGCCAAGACTCTCTCTGAGGATGTAATCAACCACAATCACAAAGAGGTAGAACTAAAACCGGTCAATCTAAGGTTTCCTTGCAGAAGGGGGGTTACCTAGAAGCATATCAGGACACTACCTGTGATTGTATTTTTTTAAACTTTCCCTGGAGATGGCCAGCGCACATGAGTGTTGAAGAAAAAAAGACGTGCGCTTGACCGGCGACCTCCGTATTACTAGAACGGCACTCTTCCAACTGAGCTATCAACGTGACCACGGCTGGGTTGGTAGAGGAGCGATATATATAATCTATAGGTGTTAGGTCCGAAGTTGTCCATCGCTTTCTTAGCGGATAGCATCAGAACGGTATATTTGCATATACAATTTATATTTCACTACCTGTGATTGCGGAACTGCACCACAGACAATGGAACATCTCTTGGTCTGCCCAATGCTGGAGCAACGATGCACAGACAAGGACCTTGCAGATTTCAGTGAAGCAGCCAGACATTGTACACCTCTGGCTGGATCATATTTGATAACCACTCTGTTGGATACGATAAGAAGAAGAACAAAGAGGTAGGTAGCCAGACTCATTGAAGGATTCCATCATTCCAGTAGTTGCTAGGAACTCCTCTGTGGGGCCATCCATGGTCTGCTTGAAGCTAGATGGGTTGTCATACATGATAATTGCTTTGACAGTCTCACCTGGGACACTGTAGTTGGTGAGAATATGCAGCATATCAACCCTGTTGACACTGTCAAAAGCATTGGACAAACACAGCTGAAACTTCTCTCTTGGAAATTCTCAACTTGAAGGCAAGTATCTGGGGTAGTGTTGATCTGCTTTTGCAAAAACCATTCTGGTTCCATCTGAGAATGGGTCAATGTGAGGAGTGATTCTGTTGAGCAGCATTGAGTTGTAGATCTTAGAGACCAGTGGTGACCGTGTGTAGCTTTGGGGTAGTTGGCGGTCGCCTTTCTTGGGTAGAGGAGTGACGAAATATATTGAAAAGTCAGCCATACAGAGACCTGCTGCAGAGACACAGGTGTGTGCTTTCCATCAATGCAACCGTAAAGCCAAACGTCAACTTAAAAGTTACCTGGTCTGGAACAACCCTAAAGCACTGTGATAATCGTGTCTACCTAGGAGTAACCTTGGACTGCACTCTCCCTCTTATAAGACCCAAATCAAGAAGACGAAAGCGTACAAGTATGTATACATACAAGTACATACATACGTCATAATTTCCCACAATGCAATGCAACTTTTTAAAGAAATACATTAGGTTTTAACATTTCACCCCGTGAAAGCTGCAATCTTTGCTATATAGAGTTTTAAAGCTTATCAACAAAATGTATGTGCGGATTTTTGATATCTTTTTCAATTAAAAGATATTAATTAAGAAAACAGATATGATGTCATTAGTGACATTTTTTTTTAATAATTAAATTTCGACACATGAAATCAAAATTTTGACACATAGAATTTGTAATGTTGTTTGGCATTAGTTCGGAAATTTTTATCCTTTCTCGTCTCAAAACTGAGAATCCCGAGAGGATTTTGTAAAATCCTTTTGTATTTCTTTATAATTTGGTGACGTATGTACGTACTTGTACTTTGTTCTGGACTGGTTACTCTTCGTCTTCTTGATTTGGGTCTTATTCTACCTGAGAGTGCAGTTCAAGGTTACTCCTAAGGAGACACGATTATCACAGTGCTTTAGGGTTGTTCCAGCCTAGGTAACTTTTAAGTTGACGTTTGGCTTCACGGTTGCATAGATGGGTAGCACACACCTGTGTCTCTGTCTGGCTGACTTTTCAATATCTTTTGTCACTTCTCTACCCAAGAAAGGCGACCGCCATCTTCTGCACTGGTAAAGTATGTTCACACAATAACATGTTGAACAAACTCCCTGGCACAAGATGGGGTGCTCGCCCACATAACTTAAGATCGACGCGCACTGGTCCTGTGCTACTCATGTGCAGAATATGCCTGCCCTGAATGGGAAAGATCAACCCATGCCAAGATGCTTGATCCAACATTAAATACTTCTGCCGGCTTATCACAGGATGTCTTCACTCAACTCCAATGTTGAACTTATACATCCCAGCAGGAATTGCTCCACCAGACATCCGTCATAGTGTAGTAAGCATGCAAGAGCGTAGGTGCCAAGTATCTAATGTGAAGCACATTATGTCCGGACAAAGACATGCTGCTAACCTGCTTAAATCCAGAGAGAGTTTCTTAAAAAAAATCCAACCCCTTGAAACATTCTCTAAGGAGTTCAAGAGAGTTGTCTTGGGGAAAGAATGACTTGCAATCAACCAAGTAACATCTATTGGTATTAAACCTGGTGAGTATCTTCCACCTGGAGTTAACTAGATGCTAGCTGAATGGCGATGTCTCAACAGATTGAGGTATCTTCTAGGAATAATCTCTTGTGCCACCTTGCTGGATATTCCTGGGGCGCTAGCACAACCAACCACCCTACGCACCACCACCACCCTAGCTCTGGTCTACAGCGCTGCTGAGTATGCCGTCCCAGCAAAGAAGCTGGACATGGTACTCAATGAGACCATGAGAACCATTACTGGCTGCCTTGCCACTCTTTCTGAGTCTCTACCAGTGCTTTCAGGCATTGCACCTGCAGTGCTTCAGAGAGAACATCACACACATAAACTGGTGAACAAGGCTCTGTTGGACAACAAGTATCTGTTGCATAACATCGTCAAAAAATCACACCAGCTCAGTAGACAGAGACTGCGATCTTGTCGACCTTTCTGTCGACACCCTGCTAAACGCTCCAGCTCTCTATTCAACATCTCACTGACATGGAACGCTGCCTGGCTAGATACTCCAAGACCAGACCAATTCACTATCACACCTATGACAGAACTCCCACCTGGTAGCAACCTCCCATGTAACCTTGAACAGGATCTGCACAGGAGTCGGTCATTTCAACAGCAACATGCACTGATGGGGGCTGCGACCATCTCTAGCCTGGCAATGTGACTCGCCATCACAGACTGCAGATCACATTCTGAATGAGTGCTCTACCTTTTGTCCACCAGTGGATATAGACTTCTCAAACCCCAACCAGTCAACAGTGAACTGGCTCCACCAACTTCAACACATTTACCTGCTGCCTCATACGCAAGAAGAAGAAGAACAGATTGAGAACCAGAATTGACCGATCTAAGGTTTTCTTGCAGAAGTGGGGATACCTGGAAGCAGATCAGGACACTACCTGTGGTTGTAGAACAGCAGTATGCCCACTGTTTGAGCAATAATGCACAAAGACCTTACAGAATTCAGTGAAGTAACCATCTCTGACTAGATCATATTTGAGAACGGCTGTTTATCAAGGTTACTGTATGTTATTCTGAACCGGTTTGCTAAGTAGAGAATTAAAGTGCTGGAACCATGTGTCAAGGTGCTCTTCAGTTGTTTAAGCTTTGATTCTTATATAGGTGGGGTAGCTAGCCAGTCAGTTATCTCATGTTTTCCAGGCAGCAGCATGCTTGATTTCAAGATGTAGGGTGTCAAGTGCTTCAGCCTTGGACTTATAGCAATAACAGCACCCTTTTGACTCTTGACCTCTTTGATATAAAAAATCCCATGTTGCATCTAAAGACTGGTTCCATTTCTCACGAAATGATTCCTACAACATGACGAAGGTACTTGTTTCAACACCCCTCTTACAATTATTTTTCAAGGCGACGCCAACAAAATTTGGATCTAAAAAATTTTGTTGGTACATTACATGTATTGGTACATTCGGAAATCTGTGTCCCCCATCTCCAAAACCCTGGCTACGCCACTGGCTAGCAGTCTTATCTGCCATCATCTGTCTTTCCAAAAGACAACGAGTCCTTTCCTGGTTCAGGTTGTCACAGGCATCCACTTGAGTTCTATTGAGAAGTTATTCATTGGTAGATCACAAATGCTATCACTTTCGATGCCTGATTTTCACCCTTATTAAAGTGGATCTGCTATTTGTGAAGAACACAGCTGTTTGACCCCATGCAAATCGTCTCTTTTATTTTTAGAGCAATTTTAAGCAGTGGCGACACAATTTTGACAACTGATATAAGTAGGGACATGCAAGAGCTATTACCTCTGCAAAAATCAGAAAAATCCATTGCAGGAATCTTGCCATATAGGCCTACAAAGGGCATGATTTGTATGGTATAGCGCCCTCTATATGCCCATTCTCCATAGAAAGACGTGTTAAACTAGATTTTTGTGAAAAAACATATTTGCCCGCAATGAAATTTCGGAAAATTTACACGGGATGAAGTTAGTGTAATAAATAATCAAAATTAATTGTCAAAAGTGTGTCGCCATTGATATTTTTTGTTTTATTCTGGTTTTGTCATAATAAATGAGACTCTCAAACAGCTGTGAGAAACAACAACAATACTACTGTAGATCAAATCTTTATGTATGTAACCATTTCTTTGGAATATCTTTGGGATACCTCTATTGTCATTCTCAAAACATGCTCAAGAGTTATTATTCAATAATCTGCCCTTAATTTTCTATCAATATGGCTTAATAAGAGATGGGACTACCATCACCTAGCCCAGAAAACGAATAACCCATGGGAGGCAACAAACATACTTAGAATATCATCAGACGGACACTCGGTTCAAATCAATGTAATCATATACTCACCATTACCATTGCATTTCTAGAGTTCAACAATCCAGACAAAGCAATGATGATTTCAGTGGACGGTGAAAATCCATGTAAAAAGTTGAGACGTAATCGCTTTAAGTGGGGTCCTGCTTCACAACAAATCTTGTATGATGCCTATCAGCAGAACCGAAACCCCAGCAAGGAGGAAAGAGAAGGACTGGTTGTACGGTGCAATGCGTAAGTGTTGCTGCTTTATCATGTTGATATAATTCAACCTGGTTGACAAAGTTCCTGAGCTATCCCCTGTTGGCTAACGAAATCTGATGGCAAAGTAATAATCTATCCCTATACATGTACGTGGATCCATAAGACAGGATCACAGGATCGCCATTAAGGTGGCCTCACATTTTGTTCACACGTGAATTAGCTTATTAGTATTCATCAACATGCAGATATCTGGATGTAAAACCAGAACACCATGGTCTTCCACTCTAACCACAGTTTAAAGTAGATTAGAGGATTAATGACATGTTTTGTTGATTGGCAACTGAGCTCCTCAAAGGGAAAAGAGCAATTTGGTGATATGAATCATTAAAAAAAATCATCAAAATTCACATTTGGGTATTTTTGTTATGGCCATGGATGTCCTAACGTACCCTGCAAGTGGTTGGCTTGAAATCCATGTATTGAAGATAATGCAGTACCTTTTGTCTGATTCTGTAATTTCTATACATGCGTACTAACTTGAGATTAAAAAAACAATTTAAGTATCTTCTGTAGGCTAAGGGTACATTTACAGAGTAGCTACTGTATCTTTATTTCCTATGTTTTCCTCATGTTATGATGACGGCTGTGTGTTTTTTCCTTGCAGAGCTGAATGTCTTCAGAGGGGTGTTTCACCTACTCAGGTGTCTGGTCTGGGTTCTAATCTGGTGACAGAGGTCAGAGTTTACAACTGGTTTGCTAACAGAAGGAAAGAAGAAGCATTCAAAAATAAACTTGCCCATGATACAAGCTCTTGCTCCACAAGTAGTTATGGATATTCACAACAGTTACAAGGTACATATTAATATTGAGATAACACAAACATATTAAGAGATATTAATGTCCCATTATTCAATTCTTGCTATTCGCAATACGGTGTGCTGCCAGCAGTTACTCTTGCCAGTCCCATTTTTGACCGTAAAGGTCGTCATCGCCACGCCAGTCACCGCTGTTGAAAAACAACTCAACGAAAAAGTCTGTGGATTTAGTTATTGTAAATAGCTGTTTAAGTGTGCATTCACAGGCAAAACACCATCATATTGGCACACTAAACACACAGTGACTTGTGTTTCTGTGTAATAGTTGATTTTTTCCCATGATGCATCTGGAAAACATTACCTCTCTGAGGCAACCACTGGTGGGTGCATGGTGTTTCGAATAGTGAGAATTTTATTTGCAAACCACAGTACAGGAATTTTCAACCTATTGTGTTATAAAGCTTTCTCCAATGTCAATACACTTTGTTTTTAAGTTTTTACTATATATTGTCAAAAGGGAACTATAAAACAAATTCCTTGAAAAAAAAATATGTTTTTTCTGCTTCTTTTGTTGTACCAAAATGTATTCTGTAAATATATGTAGAAAAGTTTACAGCAATTTTTACAAAATGAACTGAAATATTCCAAGTGGTTACTGCATTCCCAGAGTGTAACCTTTAACAATTATCATGTACAATGCAAACTCTTAGTTGGCTAATTTTTAATTAGGGTTATACTCATTTCACATTCATCATTCATGGCTTTTTTTATTTTAAAGATTTATAAAATTATTATTCACGATAATTTTTTAAAAGTTACACACTCCAGGAATGCAGTGACACCTATGGAATATTTCAGTTCATATTTTCAACAATTACACGCAAAACTCTTCTAGATATTTTGCAAATATCACCTTTTGGTGTGCACACACAAAAAAGCATGATACCCCAATGGTATTCATTTTTATCCCCCGGCTTGAAAAGCCATGAGGGATATTGTGATAGCAGATTCCTTCTCTATGTGTGTGTGTGTGTGCTCCATTTTGGTAGATTAAATAACAGCACATTTTTTTCAAGAGTCCCCCCCCCCCAATTAAAAAAATGAGATTTTTGGACAATTACTTTTGTAATTATCTAGTAAACTATACCAGTCCTATGAATGGTAAAGTTTGAACTTGTCTCTGTATTGCAAAAGAAGGAATTTTGTAATTAGGATAATAACCCAATTCATGTTTTATGTTCACAGGAAATGCAATGGATGTCATGGCAAATAATTCAGCAGCCGGTATTGTCATGGGCAATACTGAAGCCTCTGTCACAGCTGCTGTCATACAAAATGGTCAACCTAGTCTCATAGGTACTAATCAGGTGGTGTCACTGATTGGGTTGGAGTCTACAGGTATGATGGGTACAACAGCCCAACCAATGACAGGCAAGAATAGTTCCTCTGTGCAATTATCAAATATGGTGAGTTGAGTGGGGTGTCATCTTGTATTGTTGTGTTTTCCTGTGCCTTTGTTATTGGCAACATATGTCAATTTCAAGGGATACAAGGAGATATTTTGAGGACACAAATTGGCATTTGATTGGTCGTAGAACATTTTGAAGACACACAAGTAGAAAAGAAACCCCAAAACTAAGTTTTGAACTTGCCCATTGTCAATTGGCCACATAGATAAGCATACTTGGATTTTCCATAATGCATAACAGAAAATACCACTTGAGATGTGATTTAAAGCCTCACAAAAGTATATTAAGGACATATGTATGCACATGCTTTATGCAATCATACCCACAGCCCAAAATTTATGATTTTCAACCAAAATCATAAATTTCATCAAGAATTTAACTAACCTTGGGTAAATGTTTTGATGCTAGTAAATTTTCACCAACAAATAAAGCTTGGTCAGGATTATTTAAGTTAGTGCACTTGATCTACCTGATTCAGGGATTTCCATTCATCCTCTAGGCCCACTCTACTCAAATCAATAATGTATTGTTATGTCATTGCCCTAGTGAATGCAGCTAGAAGTGACATATTCGTCGTGAAATGAAAGTAAAATTAACGCAACAAAACTTCCAGAAGCTAGCTTTCAATTTTTAGTGCAAAGTACGGAATATTCAAATTCTAATGATGTTTTAGGTGTGTGGAGTAAGGATGTCTTGCAGACCCACTTTAGTTACATTTGTAAGCATTCTAAATATGCAAAAAAGGGGGGGGGGCGTTGGTCTTTTGCAACGATTTTGGACACCAGATATTCATAAATCTCTCCTTTTTTACCACACAACAAACACAAAACTCGGTTTGTATGCAATCCGTGTGTGTGGTGTGTGGGTAGGATACACAATGTCTTATGAGGACGTTTTCACGCATTATTTTTTTTTTGTGGGAACGTTTTTAAAACAGCTAATTAATATGCAAGTCTGAAAGAGGACAGTCCTCATCTATAATTTACTTACTAAGAATAAAGTGTAATATAATATGTGATTTATTCTGTTAAAGGAAGCCCGTCCCCAGACAGTACTTAGACAGTTGTTGTCTAAGAAACTGGTTCAATATAGTGATTAGACCTCGGGCACCTCTAGAATTAAACTTTTGCGAAGGTAGTGGGCATTGAATTGAGAGGCATGTGCAGTATGTGGAAATTAAATCCACGCTATTGAAACATGAAGTCGATAGCAGGAAAACAATCTATGCATAATGGAAAGCATTCACGTCAAGGAAACATAAATTTATAGTTACAAAACTCTTCAAAAAACATTCTGACTAATCACATTGCTTCTATGGTATTCAATGTAACAACAAGTCTTGCACTCTCTATGTAAAGATGATTTAAACATAAAAAGGCCAACTTTTCGTGGTTCGTCTTGAAACAGGTGAATCGGCTCAAATATCTGTTCATCTACCAACTAATCGACGACGTCCAAACTTTTCCTCTGGTGGACACGACGGGAGGAAAATTCTATATAAAAGCAAAAATCAACCCTCATTTACTTGGTAAGGAAAAAGTGCAAGTATAATACTTTTGGTTATTGGCAATTTTATTCAATTTTCCATTCATTAGGACAGTTGTCTAAGAAATGTTCAAAATAATACTAATAAGCAAAAAAAAAGGAGAGTAATCAGGGATGGAGTTGTGCTTCCCGAAACAAAAATACCACATCGCGGTCTCGACCGCTAAATCCCCATGGTGGGAGCGGTTTACAAATTTTAAAATAATCAGCTGCAAATACCCCCTTTTGATTTTAAACCCAAAGAATCCACATTAAACCCCAACCCCCTTAAACTGGGCACCCCCTGAAACTGTGCAAGCCACCTTAACCACAACAAGCCCTTAAGCCCAGACAACCCCCCTTTAAACCAGACAAAACCCCTTTAAACCGGACAACCCCCTCTAAACCCCAACAATCCCCACTAAGCGCAGGACACCCCCCTTAAACCCGGACCACCAGTGCAACCGTCCGCGCAATGCATACGCACATGCGGCATACGTTGCAATGCGCGTGCAGTGTGCATGTCTGCGAATGTAACGGTATTATGTGCACAAAACCCCCGAACCCAAAAACCCCCCTTAAACCAAAAATTCCCATTAAACCCCCAACAACCCCCTTAAAACCGGCGGACAACCCCTTTAAACCCAGACAACCCAACTTAAACCCCAACAATCCCCCTTAAAACCCAACAACACCCCTTAAAGGGGCAAACCACCCTTAAACCCGACAACCACATTAAAACTGTCAACCCCCTTAAACGCGTGCAACCCACCTTAAACCACAACAAGCCCCCTTAAGCCCAAAAAAAAATGTTGGATACTATGGAACCACCCCCCCTTAGGCCCGGACAACCCACCTTAACCCCAACAATCCCCTTAAGTTACGACAACCACCCGAAACCCGGACAACCCCTTAAACCCAGACAACCACTACCCCCAACAATCACCCTTAAAACCCAACAACCCCCTTCAAGCTGGAAAAACCCCCCTTAAACCAAGACAACCCCCCTTAAACATGGACAACCCCCATTTTTTTACACTTGGTGCAACCCACCTTAAACCAAAACAAGCCCCCTTAAGCCCAGGCACCCCCCCTTAATGTAAACCCCAACAAGCCCTCTTAAACCCAACACCCTAAAGCTGGAAACCCCCCCTCTTAAACCGGACAAACCCCCCTTACAACCCGGACACCCCCTTTTTAAACCCAAGAAAACCAACCTTAAACCCAACAATCCACCTTAAACCCAACAAAACCCCGTTAAAGCTGGACAACCCCAATTAAACCCGGACCAAACCCCCCTGAACCCAGACAACCACTTAAAACCTAATCAACGCAGGAGTACATGATTCCCCACCCTCCATCAAGTTTCACAAAATCGGACTTTGGATCTTAAGATTAGTTTGTCACAAGCTTGTTGGGTAAAATTACCCCAAAATTAAACTCCATTAATTATGGCAAAATAGGTTACCTAATTTAGCATTATGCCACGCTCATAATCTAATCAGATGAAGGGTGGGCAGTCCGAGCCCCCCCACCAAGTCACATCACCATAACACCCTTATGGGTCTCATGTATAGCGTTCACAAGATTGTTGGGGAAAAATACCCCCAAATTAACTCTTTAAATTATGCAAAATTAGGCTACTAAATAGATATGCAACGCCCATAATCTAATCAGATGACGGGCATGGCAGTCGATCCCACCCCACCCACAAGTTACCATCACCATAACCCTTATGGGTCTATGTTGTTTATCGCATTCACAAGATGTGTGGACGCCGCGCGGGGGGGAACGACGACGCAGACGCAGACGCCGCCGACGACTTGACTGATAGCATAATCCCCATTCGGCTTTTCCCAAGCCAGGGGGATAAACACCCAGCAAGACCCCTAAACACCCATGGCCAAAAATAAAACCTTAGGTGAGGGTGGTCACCTAAGGCAGACACAGCATATGGCAAATAGCAGCACTCACACCACTTGTGGCACTTGGTGGGGTTTATTTGGAGGGCCATAACATGGGCTTCTGACACACTTTACTTGCTAAACTCCAACAGGATAGTGGTGCTTCAGATTGATTAAATTTTACAAAGTGGCACTTACATATTGCAAATCTCTGGACTAAGGTAAATATGAATCATAAAATAATGTTGTTATCTATCCAATTAGGAAACAAAAACAAGTCTAAAATGCTCTAAATTGGTGAAACTTGACAAAGCCTAGTTTAATATTTTACACTCATGCAACTTTGACTAAACATTTATGTTAGATACTAGTTGCCTCTAAATTGACCTTCTTGTTGGGTCTAGGATAATTTAGCAACTGAGGGTAACAAGCTTCCACAGTCGAGTCAGCTCCCAGCTACTCTCATGCCACTAGCTCTAGAGGTTTGAGTATGGGGAACAGGCCACACATCAAAGTGAAATCAGCAGCAGCAGCACCAGCTATCAAGAAAACCAATCATAAACAGCCAATCTCATCAGGCCATTCTTACTGCAAGGAAAACCATTAACCAGACTGCACAAAATAAAGGTAATATTCTTACAAATAGCATAACAAACAATCTAAATTGTATGGACAATCCAGAGGATTAATGCCAGAAGCTTATGAATTTCAATATGTTAATAGCTACTGTGGGTTTGGGAATATGAGGGAACTGTAGAAATCCACATCACAGTAGGATTCCCAAAAGAAACAAACATAGCAGGGCGGGGTTTTTGAGACTTTAGAACCAGTCAAAAATATTATTGCTATGAAAGATGGACACTCACTGAAGTATCAAAAGTTCAGGTCTCTGAATAGACTTCACTAGAAAAAGATGAAATTCTAATGCTGGTTTGCCTGGATCAATGGTGGTTTGTAGGAGTGAATTTACAGCTGTTTTCCATGCTATAAAATAATACTACTGCAGTCATTTCAATACTGCTGCAATCTCTGGAATCATACATAATTAGCTAATGATGCAATTTTGTACTTCAGTTTAGATATTGCTAGATAGTCATTGCCTGCAGCATTCCAAAAACGTCATTATCTTTTGGAATGGCTGTAAAATATCCACTATTATAAGCTGCCATGCAAGCCTTAGTAATAATTTTCATTACATTAAATATTACTACAATGCATTTGAGCTTGAACTTGGTTTTCTCACTCTTTTAAAGCCATCTCACATAATCAAAATCAACTGCAGGGAATATTAATAGTAACAAACATTTGATTACAAAGTCCTCAGCAACAACAACAGCAGCAGCAGCAGCAGCAGCAGATGCGAAGCCAGCAAATGGCTCAACACAGACATCAACAACAGCAGCAGCAGCAGCAGCAAACATGTTAAACCTTGGCATGGATGCCTAGTTTTCGGCAGGCAGCTTAGTCAGGGTATGTAACAAGTGCATGGGTTAATCATTTTTAGGATAGAGAACTACATAAGGTACTGGTAAACATGGGCTGGGATTGGTGACAGTACTGATTTAACAAGGGGTTTCTCTAACTACCACCCTCCTTTGCTTTCATGATCTCCTGCAATGGAATTAGATTTCAACTTTTTAAATGCGAGTAATTTAATATTTTCAGCCTATTTTGTCAACCTGCATACATGAAAAGTGACCTTAAGGGGGCATCTACCCTCATTTTGAGATGTTATTTGAAAAAGCAGGGTTTAGAAGTAGTTGGAAATGTTGGAAGTGTTTTCTTCAGGGCTTACTTTTTAACATCATTTTATTAGAATTTTTAAAATTATATTTATTGTAAATTTCGGTACTCATATGCAAATGAGCTGGGGTCAAATGTCAAATGTGTTGACTTTGGGTAAAGCAAAATTGCACATTTCCCCCCCCCCCCCAAAATTAGTACTAATAGGGTCTTTTTTACCAGTTGTATGCTATCCAGGTAAGTTACATGGGTCAAGCTGTGCAACCTAATGCGGAGACATTTCAATTTTTATCCACGTGTTGCCATGGGAACAGATTTCTTGAAAAATTCAATTTTTCTTGCTGGATTTGACTTTGAAGGCTTATAAATCAAAAAGTAAGACAGATATCAAAAATCCCTCCCATTAAGTTGCAGAGCATTATAAAAACCTACATTTGTGCCAATTTGGTGGTTATACACCATTCGGAAGTGCCAACATTTGGGGGACAAATTTCCCAAGGTGCCAAAAATTGCCAAAAAAAAGATATAGGGCAATTAGTTCTTAGAAACACTTAAGTAATTTTATATTTATAAAATGTATTGCAGTTTTGATTTGAAAATGTCAAATTTATTATCTACATTAATTATGCTAAATATAAATACAAAAAGATCAGTTAATAAACAAAATATCAGTTAATAATCAATATATTATTAGCCAACATTAATTGATTTGGCATTTTCTTAAATATCACTGCTTGAAAAACAATAAGATAAAAAGTAAATAAAACGATTGAAAAAACAATAAGAAACATAAGAAATAGTAGTTACTTGCGGGTGGTACAAAGCACTTTGATCAACTGTCCGATTTCACCAAATAAAAAGTTAAAAATAGAGCTGAAACTAGTGAGAATTCAGAAATTAAGAAACTCAGAAAAGAAATTCTTGCTCCACAAAAAAATTTAGGGTAAATGCCCCCTTAAAAAACACTGAAAATCGGCCAGGGGTCCAGAGTGCTGCTTCGACCCCCTGGTGGATGTCTGGGGGCAGAGCTTCCGAAGCTCCTGGACTTTTAACATATTTGGAGACATAAAAGTGCTATTTTTAATGCAATATGTGCACTACATTTAGTTCATTTTATGTTATCGTTTGATATATCTATTTATTGGGAACTGTCAATAGCAATTTTAAAAGAAATGCATGACATGGAAAGGTTAAATTTAAAAGTTTAAACTTTAAAGGTCATATAACTTGAAAACTGAGCCATCTACATGCATATGAACTGCATCATGGGACAGAGCTCCGTCGGTCTGACAGCCCCATTTAAGGAACTGTCAGTAGAAACTAAGTCATATGGAGAATATTGTATAGCTACACTGTACAGTAGTAATTAAACAAGCGGTTCTCGAACCCCAAGTTGCCTGCTTTTGCGATCCACCTTTCTTTCACTCCTATTTATACTGACCTCTGAGACCTTTGCAAGTGACCTTGACCATATATCTATTGCATGTACTCCGTGCATGTATGCCCACGTTTAGTGCAATGGTTTCAACCTGCCAATTTTATATTTTAGCCCATTTTATAACTTACCTCATGACCTTGACCTTGGGATGTGACCTTTGACCTCATTACTGAGGTTCCCATGGGGCATTTATGACACCTGTTTTTCTGTAGCAATTGGACTTTTTACCTCTTGAACAAGGCCAAAATTTGGATGGTTTCAGCCCATTTTATAACTTGACCTCATATGACCTTTGACATTGGTATGTGCCCTTGATCCACATTGTCATATGAAGGTTCCCGAAGGGCATCTTGGACACAAGTTCTATAGCAATTGAACTTTTGCTCATAAATCAGGCAAATTTGAATGTTTTCAGCCCATTTTATAACTTGACCTCATATGACCTTTGACATTGGTATGTGCCCTTGATCCACATTGTCATATGAAGGTTCCCGAAGGGCATCTTGGACACAAGTTCTATAGCAATTGAACTTTTGCTTCTCAAATCAGGCCAATTTGATGTTTTCAGCCCATTTTATAACTTGACCTCATATGACCTTTGACCTTGGTATTTTCATATTGAAGGTTCCTTAAGGGGCATCAATAAGAACCTTACTTTGAAACTTTGACCTTTGAAAACACGGCCATACGGGCCACATGGCCATACAGTTACACAGAAAATAAGGACTGGTAGGTTTTGCAAGCGACACAATTCTTGCAGGCGACACAAAAATGAACTTAACTTCTTTGAAGGTTCATAACTTGAAAACGGACTTGATCCTATGCAAATTATTTTTTTTTTTTTTTTGAAATATACAGTTAAAGAAGTTAAACCCTTCCCACACCTATTGGTGAATAGGGCGGTGCCTATCTCCGTTTCTATAACCGCAGGTTAGGCCATCTGCAAAAGGCAGTGAAATGAAAGCTACAGTAGGGGTTAGTCTTCTGGTAGCTCCGCGTGTAACTCCCTTACTCCATTCTTTAAATGCTGAGCGCCTGACAATAAGGCAGTATAGGTACATTTTTAAAGTCGGGTATGACCCTGGGGGTTCGGGGCTCGAACGCCACGACCCTCCCGAACTGTGAAAAGACACTCTAATCCCACTAAGCCCACACATTGGTTTATGAACTATAACCCTAAAATTCTAGAAAAAATGGACAGAGCTCCGCCATCTGACAGTAGAAACTAAGTCCATATGGAGTATTTTTTAATAAAATGGATGGAAAATATGAAAGTCTAAACTGTCAAAGGTTAATAAACTTGAAATCAAACCATCAAAACATACATTGTTTATAACCTCCCCGGGTGTAGACCTATTTGGCAGAACCACTGCATTTAAATAGTTTAAATACCATCAGAAGACATTCAGCATACAGCAAGTTTTTTAACTAAAATGGTTAAATAAAGATATTAATGTGGGTGAATCATCTGGAAGTCGGAAGAAAAATGATGTCGGAAACCATTTTAACAGACTTTATCAATTGAAATTTTTTTTCAAATCTATGTTCTTTTATTCACGTTGTGAAGATATTGACCTTTTTCCTGGCACTTGATTTTTGTATGATGTTACTTATTTTCTTACTTGATATACACATATTTTAGGAGCGGGACATTTTCCGTTTTTGATTTTTAATTTGAAAACGGACGTCCGTATTTCACATCATTTTTGGTACGAATATGGAAAATCTGTACCGTACTGATTGGCATGTCTGTAATTTACTCTTTATTTTTGATAGGTACCAGTCGTTATTTTGGCTCTCTATTTTTTTTAATTTCCCCCAATTTTATTAGTTATTCTCTGCTGATTTTTACTAAAAACTGAGAAAACGCCGAGAACTCCTGAGCAGCAAAAAACGTGGAGATCTGTGAAAACGCTGAGAATTTCATGTATGACCTGACCCCATATGCGCTTTTGACTTCTGAAGGTAACCTGCAATGTGACCACTGGATGCATAAGTGTGTCTAACACCTTTTTTTGCTTAACATGATCCCATACACCCCAACAACCCACAACACCCCACTTCCTCCCCAACACCCGGCAACACTCCACCCCTCCCCACACTCCACCCTCCCCTATAGTCCGCAAAACACCCATCCCCCTCCCAAACACCCGAAACTCACCAAAACCAAGCAACACACCACCCCTTCCCAACAACCCGCAAACCACCCCAACCCCGTCTTAAAACCAACCCCCCACAACCCCCACCCCTCCGCAATACCCCGTAACACACTTCACCTCCCAACAGCCCACACCACGCCAACCCCCTCCCCAACACCCTGCAACACCACACCCCCCCGCCAATACCCTGCAACACGGCAAACACCCCACCCCCTCCCCAACACCCTGCAACACCCACCCCCACCCCAATGCCCCGCAACACCCGCCCCCACCCAATGCCCCGCAACACCCGCCCCCACCCAATGCCCCGCAACACCCCACCCCCTTTTCATTACATTAATTTCATAGACTCATACTCATTGATATCAAAATCACAAAAGTCACAGACCAGTCAGACAGGGTGGATGCCATGGGAATCAACTCTGCGTGTGTTTTACTGTGTTTAATGAAATAAAGTCGAGCACTATATTACACTTTATTTGCAATATGTTAATTAGGGTGATGTATTGTCTCTAAGAACAGTACATTTTAATTAGCTTGTGGGGACTTTTTTTAAATTAGATAACATAAACAGTTCCAATTTGTTTAATTTTGGATAAGATATTCTGGAGATTCAGCAATGTGTTTGTTTGATGTTTTTTCCAGCACTTGATGCCAGTAAACAAACCCTCATTCAAGCGCAACAGCAAAGCAATATTGCAGCTGACATACAACTGGGTCTTTCTACCAACATGCAACAACAATCTCTCAACCAGCAACCTGCCATGCAGCAAGACTTTACAACTCTACCAATCAACATTTCTGGTAATGTAACCATGACAACATTGTCAACCCTTAACCCTCAATTGAAGATCACTGAAGTTGGGCAGATGGGAAGCTTGTCTACCAAGAGATTGCCAGGACTTGAGAATACCAACAGTACAACATGTGACTCAGGCACAGGACATAAGGCAAACAGGTTGGTCAAATTAGTATTCATAGTTAGTATTGCAACAAGTGACCCAAACCCACATCATATAAACTGGTTGGTCAAGTTAGTATTCCTAGATAGTATTGCAACATTTGACCCAATCAAGGCCCGTAGCCAGGAATTGGAATTTTTGGGGGGGGGTGGGTGCGGAATTGCCAGAAGTAGGGGGGGGGAGGAGGAGAGAATGAGACACAGGCGTTCAAAAAAAACAATTCAGTAGTATTTGACAGTGCATGACCATAGTTATTCAGATTAATAACAACACTTGCAACGTAAGCTTTTCATCAAGCGGACATTTTGAACATGAGAAGCGACCTTCGCAAAAAAATGATAATAAGCGGGACCTTTGTTATTTTTGGCGGGTGCCGGGGTGCATCGTTTAAAAACAATATAATACAGTAGTATTTGACCAGTGCATTCATGAATATAGTTATAGTTATTCAGGTTAATAAACAACAGTACAACGTAAACTTTTCATCAAAGCGGACATTGACATTACAAAACGGACCTTCTACATGATAAGCGGACCTTTGTTATTGTTTGGGGGTGCATCGTTTAAAAAAAACATATAATACAGTAGTATTTGACCCGTGCATTGACATATAGTTTATAGTTATTCAGTTAATAACAACATAACTAACAAACTTTTCATTAAAAGCGGACTTTCTAAATGACAAAGCGGACTTCAACATGACTAAGCGGACCTTTATTTTTTTGGAGTTCGAGGTGGGTGGTTTGAGTATTCCTAGTTAGTATTGCACATTTGACCAAAACCCACATCATGTAAAAGGTTGGTCAGTTTTTTTTTTTCAGCAACCCTGTTGCCAGGTTTATTCTTATTCATATCAACATAAGGTTTACAAACTTTGCCAACATATACATAATCACCAATTCAACTCAACTAAACCAAAAAATAAAATTTAACATACAATTTTTTTTATCTAGGTGCTGATATTCAGTTACGGTCTGAAAAGAAAAACAGGTTTGGATAATCCATATTTAAATTTGCTGATGCACCAATTTTGACAATGAAATAATTTGGTTTGCATATACATTGAAATTCTTGCCATCTTTAAGATAACTAAA
Source organism: Ophioderma brevispina (assembly GCA_023653785.1). Taxonomy (NCBI): domain Eukaryota; kingdom Metazoa; phylum Echinodermata; class Ophiuroidea; order Amphilepidida; family Ophiodermatidae; genus Ophioderma; species Ophioderma brevispina. Next base: position 35,385 of record JAMKCH010022629.1, on the reverse strand, counting down.
TAAAACATCAGTGACTGAAACAGCTTTAGGATAACCACGATTGTTTATAACATTTCATTAAGCAATATTAGCAATTTTTAAATTTTGGGGGTAAAACATTCACAATTTGGAGATTTTTACACGATTGCATTGTAACTGGCTTGTTAAACTATACCTGTGAAAATGGTTTAAGCTCGAAAAGTATAGTGTTTCCAAACGAAGGAATTTTGTACTAGAATAATATTATCGGGGATCCCCGATAATCATACAACGGCTGCTGAAAAGGCCTTCCAATGTGAATGAAAAGCCGGGAAAAAAGCGTGCCTACGCTCAACCATTAGTTGTTTAATAGTCAGGCAAGCAAGTTAGAGGTTATTTTCTCGAGGTGGCACTATATAATAATGGACGGACATAAACGTAGCAATTCCAGCTCTGCCGTTAAGTCCAATCTGGGATCCAAGTTCTAATTACAAAAGCGTTATTTTGTGATGATAAATAAGCAATTTTTTTAGCATTCTAGTTAGCAGGTATAGTTTACTAGACAATTACCAACGTAACTCTGCCAAAAAATATTCAAATTTTGAAAATGGGGCGCTCTTAAAAAAATGTGGCTAATATTATTAACAACCATCCATATTCTATCAATGTTTTGCAGTTAAAGAAAAACCGGTTCAATACTATCTTTCTCATTGCACGTTCACATTTATTCAGTTATTTGCCTTTCCCAATTTCTCTATTAAAATTCTTGTTGGGTATACATTACTTAGTATATTCCAATTCAATGTTTTAAGCCCAGCTTCATTAGTGTTGGCAACTGTGTTTTTCCAAATTTTCTTCCAATTAAACTCAAGTTCTGGACAATTTTTCTTTCCCAAAGGGATTCACTAATTGGATGATTGTTAAAATTGTTAGCTCATTTTGATACATTAATTTTGAAGTACACTTTTCTAAAAAGGGTAAAGGACTGTTGCAAATGGTGCACCCAAAGACCGTTTTTCACGTTGATGATATTTATGTCTTGTTTCCAATTTTCTTGGCACAGCTGATGGTAATAAACAGGTAATCTTAAAAGGACACCCCCGGTTTGGTATTTTTACTTAATCTGGGGTAAAGTCAACAAACAACCATTTCTATCATACAAACTTGAAATGTAATGAAGCCAGCTTTAATCCATTGTTCAAAAATACAGAGTTTTTCTAGAACGGTTATACATTAGTTATTCCAAATGATTTCATTAAATGGATCTTTAATTTCCGTTGAACTTTGAATGGGTTTACTTTTTTAGCCAATATCGACAAGATGTAGTAGAAGTTGGACATATTAGCTTTTCATTGTTGGACACAACTTCGTTAATGGTTTTATGATTACAGTTACAATTTAAAAATCGCAAGGACTTAAAAATCATTTGTGAAATTCATTAAAGCAAAACTGAATGTTTTTCCCGGTTTTGACATTGTTTGTCAGCCTTTTGAGCCAATTAATTCAATGAAATCTTTAACCCTTTTCCTGTGAAAACAGTGGGGTCATATGGGACCCAGACTCGCTTTCAGCGGTTCATTGTTTAGGGCCCGTTCAACTGGAACTCTTCTCCCAAATAGCGAGACTAGCAATTTGACCGCAGAGTGCCCTAGATTTCTAGCCAGAGATGTCTCGCCAGGAGGCCGTATATCAATGAAATGCAACCCGATCTCAGATCATGTCCCACACTTGCTTACCGAGACGGGGAGGTCAGTAATTACTTATCTTTATCCCTAAAACTCCCTGGTGTGTGAGGCCCATGATTTGACATAGCAGGATCCAGGTAAAGTGATTAAAGCCGGAAGATGAAACTCATTTTTAAGCCACCATTCTTATAATCATTTATCAATGTCATCCTCTTAACTCTCTCTATTGCCCCATATAAATTTGAAGAATGTTGTATTTAAAGTGTTAATAATTACTTCAGTGGGTATATTTAAGATAAGCGAAAACAAATGTCAATGGTGAGGAAAGTAAGCATTTTATTTACAGTATCTTTCCACCATAATGTCTTTTTTCCATATTGTGTAGTTTCATAATCTTGTCAACTTTTCCTTCCAGTTTTATCAATGTCATTATTGAGTTCGTACTAACTACACCATATACATAGTACTTTACAATATTGTTGGAAAATTATCTCCATTTAAAATCATATACAATCTTTTATTTGTTTTCCTTGAACCAAGCAACATGGCTTTGTATTCATTTTGGTTTAATTTTAGTCCAGAACAAATATAAAAACGATCTAAAATTTTGAAAACTTCATAATATTCCCTTCATCTTTGACAAAAATTGTAAATCGTCAGCATAAAGGTTCAGCGAGCGACCGTTTGTACTGATTCTTCAAAAGGAAGTTTTATGCATTTTATACTTTTGATTGTCTATTTTGTGGGCAGTAGTTCAATGCTAATATAATAAGAATGGCTGAAAGTGGGCCATTCCTTGTCGTACTCCTTTTGTACAGAAAAAAAATCTAGATACGTTAACATTCTGTATAATAACTTGATATATCATTGTCGATTGTTTTTACCCAGTTTATAAATGCTTGTGGAACAAAGTTATACGCTTAAGGGCTAGTAAAATAACCCCCCCCCCCCCCCCCGAGATATTATATTCATTTGCTGTCCCCCCCCCCCCCCCCCCCCCAAAAGTTTACTAAAATCAAGGAGAAGTGCTGTACCAGGGATATGTTTTTTCAGTTATATCTGAGAACATCTTCTATAAGTCTTGATTTTCGCCAATATATCTAACCTGTAATATATCCTGTTTGGTCGGAGCAATAAGTATGAACTATAAACTTATGTGGCGTTTGCAAGCGATTTAGTGGTCAATTTTATAATCGACGTTTATTAGTGAAATATGGTCTCCAATTCGTTAATTCATCCTTGAGAGGTCTTTCCCCCTTATGCAATAAAGTTATTACTCCTTTTCTATGGCTAGGTGCTAATATAAGCCGTGCCTAAACCTTCTAAGGGAATTTTACATAATGCTTTATTTTTGACCAAAAGGCATTTGTTAAATTCGGGAGTAAGTCCATCATACCCCAGACTTTTGTTTTGCATTCTTTTAATGCACTGGTACATCATCTAGGGGGAGTTTGGCCTTCACAAAAACTCCTTTCTTCATCATTTCTTAATCTCAATATCGTTTGTAAAATCGTGGAAAGACTTGGGGTGAGGAGATAATCTGTTTTATAAGTGATCATAAAATTTCACTTGACTCTGATAATTCGTCTTGATTCAACACTAACTGTACCATATGTTTCTGTAAACTAGTAATTGTTTTACCTAATGAATTTTGAATTCTAAATTTAGAAAATATCTAGTGTTTTTTTAACCATCTTTATCCATTTTTTCTTTGACCGAATTATGCTCCTTTTGTTAATGTTTTTGCCCCCCAAGCACTTTCAAGGTTCTAGTTTCGATTTGGTATTTATTGTGATTTCCTATGAGCTTTTATTGTTTCAAAGTTCTCTTGTTATTTCCATTTCTTTTTCTAATTCTTTAAATGCTAGGAGACCTTTTTTACATTTTTCTGAACTTATACTTAATAGTAAACCTCTAATTTCATTTTTTATAAGATGCCCACGTCATTATAGATGAAAGAGTGTCCTGATTTTCATTATAGATTTCATCGTTTTTTCATGTACAATGGTTTTTATTTATCATCAATATAGGAGACTGTGTTAAATTCCACCACTCCTTTTCCTTTGTTTACATCATAACAACCAACTTTGCTTTTACAGCTAAATGGTCTGTTTCCAGGAGCGTTAGATTACACATTCGCTAATATTATGTTCAATGAATACAGGTACAAATATGTAATCCAGTGTTGACAGGCAGAGATAGGATTGTTTCTTTGCCAGGTAACTCTTTTTTCTTGTGGGTGTTCTTTTTCCAAGCATCTTTTTTTTAATGGCACATATTATTTATTTTTCAGAAAATTTGTAAACAAAGTTTTTAACTTAGAGTTGTGTTTTTCTCTATGTAGGTCAATATTAAGTCACCTCCCATAAGATTGTGCCCGTATATACATGTATGGTTAGAGATTTTCAATTTTTGATACAAAAGAAAAAAATAAAAAACTTAAAAAAAGCAAAAAATACAATATATAAATTGTAGATGTATCATTAGTTCTAATTGTCAAGCATAAAAACCCATCGGTTTCTTTTATCAGTGATTAACATTGCTATTTTTAAACACATTTTGGTGATTAAGTATTATTAGACCTTTACTATGATTGGTACTACACACTGCATATAATCACCACCCCATTCATTTTTCCAAGAATGTATGTCATTTTCTAAAACATATGCTTTCGTGAAGAAATATATGTAGATTTTTCTTTTTTCAACCAATTTAAAACCGCCCTCCGTTTCTTTCTCTTCTTAGTCCACGTACATTAATGGAGAAAGTTAAGGGTTTGGTTTGTGCTTTTCTCATAATTGTATTTTTTTTGTTTTTAACATTAAGTATATTACATACATGTATATACATTGTGTTATTGCAAAAGTAGTTTTGCCTGTGTTTCTGAACAAAATGTCGTTCATACTGTAATTTGCAACATGTTGCCATTATTGTAAGAGTGCGATTTATAATAGATACTAAAATAATGTACATTTCTTATATTTTTCTCAGAAATTAAGTTTACAGTGAGACATTGTCTTGCCTCACTCTTCTGGAAAAAAAAAGTTCACTTCCTGATTCCACAGTTTCAACAAAAGGTGGCTACTGGAGATTTTCATCTACCTTTTTTGGATACTGTACTAGAAGCATGCTGTCCCGTTAGATTTCTTGCGTTTAGCTTTTTTCCATTTTGGCCCTTCCTTTGATCTTTCAGGGTTGTTCTCCTGTCAGAGTTGTGTGTTTCAGAGACTTAGGAGCGAAACTTTTTCTTCATTTACAGGTGTTGACTTGATCATATGCATCTTCACTCTCTTCACTTTTGCCGGCATCGGCCAACAGTTAATCTCGGACCTGATGTTAAATAGTCTCCACTTGTTTTAGTAACTCAGGCGCTTTTTGTCACCCCAAGGATTAATGCAATGACCAGAGATCTTTTACTACTTCAGAGGGACTGATGAAGTTCCTGGGTGCAAGATGCTCCTTTGTGCTTCTTTTGCTGATTATGGATTGTTGGCAAAAGAAAAAGGAACATCTCTTTCTCTTGAAAACTGTTTTCAGGTTGATCTGCAGTGCAGTGCTTGCAATATGCCTGCTTCTGACATTGGAAGCATACAGGCGCTTTGTAGAAGAGCAGCGTTGCTTGGTATGACCTTAACACCACAATTATAGACATTTGGGTTTAGTTCGCTCAGGGCAATCACATATAGGTGGTGTACACAAGGCAAATTTGCACAATTTATGTTGACCAGAGAAGATATCAGTAGCTTCCCACAATGCATTGGCTTCCATTGGAAGTTTGTGTACAGGTAGTCATGTGATCCGTTAGCGATGAAACACTTTAATTAAAATGCAAGTTTGCGATCAGTACTGTCATTAGCATGTTTCATCACTAACGATTCACATCAGTACCTGTACAAAAACCGTCATGGAAGCAATGCTTGTGGGAAGCTACTGAAATCTTCTCTTATGTTGCAAGGTAAACAGGGTGACTGGGGCGTAGCCAGAGTTCCTGGGTTCCTTGCATCCGTTAATTTGAATCCATAGAGTATCTGTCTCTCTACAAGGCATTTTTGATACATAAGCCTAGGGCGGGTGTCCACGAACTAAATGAATCCCCATTTGTTGTCATATTCTTTTGCATTCTTATTTTTAACAATAGTTTATATACCATCAGTTTCGCGCTTCGCAAGGTCTACCCCCACTCAGCGATATATTGTTCAGTTACATTTGTGGGATTTCATGGATACTAAGTCGGATCCATTTACCTGATTTTTTTTTTACACTGCAGCTTTTGAGTAATCTGTCAAGGTATAGGATTTTCCCTGAATTTCAATTGTACCGATGGCGAGCAGCGTCGCTTTCACATCTTTGCTAGAAACGTATACAAACCACTGTGACAAATCATGGATAAAATGGGTGCCTAAAATCTGTTCAGGTTTACTGTCAACTCACCTCCGCCATTCGATGGCCCAATTCAAAATTGCTTCTGCAACTCAATGGGTATAATTCCATATCTGGGAAGGTAAAATTTTAAGAATGAGTAGAAGCTCGCAGTTAATCGGTACGTGTCAGCTTTACGATCCGCAGTATGCACCACCGTCCATACTGGTATTGATCACAGTATAGTACCTCGCACTAAATTTGAATACACAATTCATGAGGTGAGTATGTCCGAACGGGATATACAACATAACGCTCAGTAGGAGAAAAGGTCATCAAAAATTCTTTTTTTTCTTCAAATTCTAGGCCTATTGAAAGGTCACAGAAAATAATAAATACCCCAATTCCGACTGGTGATTTTGATTCCTTTCTGGAAATAGGAAATCCAGAATCAAGGCAGTTCAGCAGACGCTAAACAAACACGTCCGTCTCTGATGGACAGGCATCAGAGCGAATCAGAACCCACATCATGTAAACAGGTTGGTCAAGTTTTTTTTATTAGTATGGTGAGCAGCAAACAGATGAAGCTGATGCAAATGTGAAGATAGTGGGCAAGGGTTAAACATTTTTAAATTTTCTCGCGTAATTGCTTCAATAGGTCCGGCCAAAAATACTCCAATGTTTGATTACCGGGCAAATGTTAAAAAATAGAACAGATTACAATGAAACTTTGGGAATTTCATGAAGAATGAACTGTAGACGGTTGTAAATTTTGTAGCATATCTCTTTCTACCTTAGGCTTAGACAATTATTCAATCAACCCTTGTAAGAGGCATTGAACAAGGGGGCCTGTGTGGAGGAGAAGTGTCCCATAGTTCAAAGAGATTGGACAGGGGACACTTTGGATGAATCCAGGGCACTTTCATATTGAATGATTTTTACCAGGATCTTTTTATATGTAAAAAATGATTTTACAGGCAGACCAGTAAGCCTATCAAAATGGATGTAAATATTATGATAGGTGAAGGAATAAATAAACATTGGTAAAGGAATTAACAATGTCGGTAAAGAAACGAGTAAAGAAATAACAGTTAAAGACACATCAGTGATTTGCTAAATCAGCAAATCGAAAAAATCATCAAAAATCAGATTTTTGCATGTATGTAACAAGTACAGGTAGCCTAACATACCCTGCAAATGATAAGACCAGAAGCAACCTAATAAGGACAGAATCGGAGATTTTAGTCATTACTGTCCGTTCGGACACTTACTACAACACGTAATTGAATGGAGAATCGCATCTTGGAACACTGCCGTTTTCTTCCTTTTCTGTCAATTCTACAGCTGGAAAGGCTAACTTATGAGAATTCTACAGACTCATCCTTCACTTTGAAGCTATTCCTGCAAATTTAAAATATTTTTCAAATCACTGATAGTGTCTTTAAGTAATTAGTAGCATCAGTAAAGGAATAAATAGAATAAACAATTTCAAGATGGGCAATCTATTATGTGGGCTATAATTTAGGTCCATTTTTAACCCAAGAATAAACAGTTTATCCCTCATCATTATGTCATTTAACTTTCTAAAACTTCAATAATTCCCATTTAAAATTTTTCTTCAAAGATCAAGACAAAAGAAAACTGGCAACTATGTTTGCAATGGCAGATGTTGATGAACTGCATCATTCGTGGTGCATGCTTATGACATGTCATGAATGAATGAAATTAAAATAAAAAAAGAACCACCAAACAAAAAAACAAAGGAAAATTAAAAAACCAAAACAACAACATTTAAACAAATAAACAACACAGTGTTGAAGCGAGTCAGTCAGTCTAGTGACCTGATTATTCATTAACAATCCGGAAAATATTGTAAGGACGAAATGGATGAATGCCAAGTTGTAAGTGAATGTGAACAGTTTATTTTGAACTTCTTTAAATTCTGGTTTCATTTTTTAAAGTTATAACCATTCTACTCCATTCACACTCAATCACGCAATTGATAAGATTCCCTTGGTATCCGATTGAAACAGGATCTCAAATGTAGTAGTAGTAAATCCAAAGTTTTAAATCCGGTTTTGTCCCAGTAAAACGAGGGTGGCCAGATTCACCTCACACTCCTAGCAATTGCCCTTACTCCCTCCCTCCACTTCACCCGATTCAATGCATCCTCCATCCTCAACCCAACCATCCTACTCTCCTCCCCTCCACTTGCTTCTTCCATGTCTTCTTCGGATGTCCCCTTCTCCTCAAACCACCAACCTCGAACTCAATAGCCCTTCTTAAAACATGCTCATCGTCCTTCCTCAGCACGTGTCCATACCAACGCCTTTGCCAACTGGTCCACCGCTTCTTCCAAACCCAACATCTGCATCAAGTCCTCAGTCTTTATCCTATCCATCAACTTTACACCACACATTGCTCTCATCATTGCTCTCTCTGTCCTTCTAAGAATTCCCATCTCATTTTTGAGATCGAATAAGGGAAGACAATGTTTTTTTTTTCAGGGTTTTTTAATCCTGTTAGCATAAAGCTGTTGGTCCCGTATGTCAGGGAAGTCCATGCTGAGCACGTAAATGGTTGCAGACCTTATTAAAACGAGTAGGGGACCATCCCGGGTATGTTACCTGCACTCATCACTCTAGGTACCAGAGTCCCTTCCAACATGAACTAGGCAAGCGTGGAAGGGTAAGCCTCATGCACAAAACTAGCTGATCCACTTTTGATTGCGGTTATTCAAGTTATATTTCGAAGGAGGCATATCCTCTGTTTGCTAGAAAAATATAATTCAGTGCTGTTAGAAACCAGCAAATATTTGAATTTTTCATCAATTCCACTAGACACTACTCATCTAGTGAATTTTGAATCTTTAATGTGCATTCTATAAATAGAAAGCGGTCGTTTTTTTATTCTTAAAGAAAGATTACCGGTAGGATGGCCCAAGTTTGATTCCTGGTCAAGAAAATTGATTTTTTTTCATAAAAAAAATAGTTATTACTCATTCTTAAAATGTTACTGGGTGATAAGCTGTCTCTAACAGGAATAAAGACAATGATTTGACTTTTCATCCAAGAAAAAAAGTCCCCAAGAAGCTTGAAAAAAGTCCCCATAGTTTCTGATCACTCAATCACACACACACATGCACGTGCATAGACACACGTTTACACACACACATGCACACACAAACCTTTCAACAGTTGTTTTTGTTCTGTTGTTACTTTTTTCAGGACTAATACTGTGCAACCATTTTAAAAATGTTGTTCTTCCTGTGCAGAAATGTTACCAAGAACACAAGTTCTGGATTTCAGCATGACCAATCAGAACCAACCAAAAGGTTTACAATCACGCCTGAAAGATCCTAGTCAAGAGGAACACTCCAACAACAGGACACTAGAGGGCTATGCGGTGGCAACTGAAGTATCAGTTGCAAATGGCATGTAGTGTATGGCATGTAACCTTCTACTGACCACTCTTTTTAACACTGCTTCATTGTTATGGCTGGCATGTTCCTTTCTATTGTTACCAAGCTTGTGAATCACCAGTTTTCAGCCACTCCCAACAATCAAGTGCCTGCTTTCTCTTGTAGCTTCTTGTTGCTGCCAATGTGCCCTGAAGCAGTAGTCATTTCAGCCAATTTTTAATAGTTGTATTTGCATATTGATATGACTGAAATTGGGAGCCAATGATGCCTGAATGGACAGTGCTTTCATGGTGATACTTATTGCACTTGAGAGGTGAAAATCACTGGATCCCTCAACAACCAGTCTTTTTACAATGGGTATTCAATGATCAGTGGATGCCAGTCTGCATGATAATGACCAATAGGCAAAGGGCAGTCTAATAACACAGAGGTATAGGGCAACCTACTTTGTTGTTGCACTAGCTCTTTTATAGCATTTTAGCAGATAGACGAGGTCTGCTTATTCTCTGTTGACAAGGGGAAGTCTTCAGTGAACGGCTCTTTTCAGAGCCACTTTAATCTATTTTAGCAGAAAGGTTAAAATCATGGGCCATGTTAGGAGCGTCCGTATCATGGATACACGCGGCCCCGGATCAGCATACTCAGTTGAATAAATCCTGACATCACTACAAGCCGTTACCAATGACTTGTGAACACGCTTAGAAGAAGAAGCAGAAAGGCGAGGTTTGCATGTTCACTGACTTGGGCGGTCTTTAGAGCAGTCTTAGTGAATAGATTAGTTTATTTGTCCTGATGAAGTCAGACCTACTCCTGATGAAAACTTGAAGATTTCTCAAACTTGTCCAATGGTGAACCCATTCAAATTATTTCAACAGTCTTTTTTAATAGATGGCCAAAATGGGGGGGGGGGGATTTACCTAATGAAATAACTCACAGCAACAATTATAATTTCCATTATTAGTAGAGGAGCTGGGACCCAGGTCAAACACCATCGTTTACCCCTCACTACAGGAAAGGTTTGACACATTTGGTAGTTAGTATGGACCCTCTACATGCTAGTTTTATACAGGTAAAAAGAAACCCTTAAATGGACTTCACATTGTCAGTCTCTCAGTCGTCTAGTTGTTCAGATGCATGCATTTGCAGATTTAAGCATTAATTGTTGATAAAAACATTGGAAATATGCTGTTGCCCACACACTGTATACCACACTCTGTGTATATACTCCCAATTATACATACCGTATTGTTCCTAATAAACGCCCCGGGGGCGGTGCATTTTTCAAAAGGGAGGGCGTTTATTACAGTCAAAAATAAATCCTCTCAAAAATCACCTTACACACGCTTATTTTCGCTGATTACCAATAATACAAATGAATGAGCAGGCGGACGCTGTTTTCGCACCTACCGAGGTCAAAGTTCCATACTAATTAAACTATTACAACTGTGCACAACAGCGATTTTGATACGGATAATGACTGTCCCGGCCATTAAATCATGTGATTTAGGTAAGCTTAACTCATTTTCTTGAATTGTTTTATCCAAAAATCCTAGGGGGGCGTTTATTAGAGCAGGGGCGTTTATTAGGAACAACACGGTAAGGGTGAAATTAAAATCGTTGCTGGTAGGTATTTGTATGTCATGTTGTTGTAATTGCTGGCATGTGCAGAGTTGTTTAAACTCTCATGCAGTACCTAGAGCATTGACTCATCACACAAGAAGGCAATACCAAGTTTGAGTCATACTTTTGTATCTGTATAAGCGTGTTTCTATTGAAGATCCTGCATTTTACCAGTAAATATCTTACCAGGAAAGAGCAAGGAAAAGGTGGATAACGGTCAGTTTATACTGGGCGCTGTTTACTGGTAAATACTACCTGGCTGCTGTCAATCAACTCCACATAAAACTTTGCTGGCAAAGGTCGTACACTGAGGTCAACGCAAAGCATTGTGGGTTGACCTTTTCAACAAAAATATGGCGGGACCTGCGATAGTAGGATTGATGTCGATTTTGATATTTTACAGTCAAAATTCAGAGGCAAATGATAGGTTAAATGTTTGTGAACGTCAGAAGGGTTCGAAGGTATATGGAGTTGTACAAGCGGCGAGAGGCGATGTACGTAAGATCGAGGATACTGACCATAACAGCTTGCCCAAGACATGACTTTCTGTCTTTTTAGCTGTGATCAAACTACAGATTTTTTTTTTTTTTTGTCAAAAAGAAATTAAACATGTACAAAATAGTAAACTAATAGTAGAGTCCAATGTAATTTCTTATGTGCTAAGTTTACTATATAGTCCATCCTTACACATAGTGCAATACGGACACAAACCAAAGATATTGATTATGTTGATGATGCTAATAATTTGGTAAGGTGAAATAAGTCTTTATTGACATTTAGATCTGGTCTTGAAAGGTGCATGGCTAGCCTGTTGCTTCTGAGGGGCAAGTTCCTGGCAGCTGCAACAAATGTCCGAATCGCAGGAAAAAATGTCTTGGTCACAGAGCAAACAGGTCCAAAAAGGTCTGATTTGGTATTAAAGGTGCAACATTTTTTGTGATATGTAGTGATGCCATATAGATTAGACCCTCAATAGATTCCCTACCTTTTATTTGGCCACAGAAATAACTTAAAATGAAAACAAAAGGTGATTTGTTAATGCTTATGCTTATTGTGCTTATATTTCAATAGAAAACATACCCTTAATTTCCTATTTGCTCCTATAGGATAAGAAATTTCACAATTTTGGTACCAAAGAAACAGTTCTCAGCTTTTAAGCTTAGGATTAAAATCCTTTCAGATGGGGATATTTTTGATAGAAAGCTTTACACCAGTGCCAAAATCAGAATTTTTAGGGACACTCTCTTTTCCTTCCTGATTTACAATCTTTTCACAGACTGCTCCCCCACCACTCCACTGGCTACTGATGCCATTGGGTCTGGTCGGGTCTAGTCAGTTCTGCTTTGGATTCTAACAATTTACTGATCCTGTGGGTCCTATAATATTTTGAGTCCAGGTTCGACTGAATTTGTCTGTGAAGGTGCATGAATTCCACAAATATGGGAAGAAATGTGTATGAGCATACGACCCATCAACTGTTACTGATTCCAGCAAATTTCATCATTGTTTGCATCTAAAAGCCCAGGATACTTGCATTTATTACAGAGTACATAAATGTGGTAGGTGTTTCACGCTTGTTCGGATTTTTTTTTGGAGCAAGGAGCATAGGAAGTTAAAAACTCTGGACTTATAATTACATCTACGATACTGACTGATACTGCTTGAGAGATGGTGCACTACAATTGAAATCAATTACTTGAGGTATTCAATGAAAGAAGGGCACATCAACTCCACACTGTCTTACAGTGACAAGTACAGTATCACTGGAGAAAGGTAGATATGGGCCTTTTTCAATTCGGGTATTCAATTATATCTTCACCAATCTGTGGTTTGTGACATAGCATATGTAATATTTACATTTCACTTTTTTGTACAAAATTTAACATTACGTACATGGTCAAGGGCATTTGTACAATAATTAAAAATTTAAAAACTTGACACGATAAAACATTTGCTAGTGACTGTACGGCTATTTTGAACCAGATAATCACTAGTTTAAATTGAGTCATTCAAAACATCAGCTTTAATGAACCAATTTTAGGTTAAGCTTTAAAATACCTTGCTTTTAAAAATTAGTGTTCATTTCAAAGATTGCAAGTGCCAAGCACTCACATCAAATAGAAAACATGATGGACATGAAATAAGTGTTAAAGAAATTTTAACCAAAATGGCGCATACATACACAGAAATGGTAACCAGTCTTTTGCTGAACATACTCAGATGAGACAAAAATAGTACAATGACAGTAAAATGAACTGTGCACTAAAGGTTACACAACACTGACTCACTTATACACAGTAGTCTATGGGAAAAATGGCAACTTTAAGCATTTTTCTTTCACAGAGGAAATACAACAACATCACCCCAAAGTACAAGCTAAATCACCAAATAACCTAATTTTGAACATATGATGACCAGAAAATTTTTTAGTTACGAATCACCAAAATCGCCCGATGTCAGACCGGCAACCCAAGATTCTCTATAGTCGCCAAAGCTAGTAATTTGCAAATCGATGTGAAATTGATGACCGCGGAGTAAATTGCCTCAAATTCACTGTCCAAATGCCGCTTAGTTTGAGAAACATACCAGTCTACCATGTCAATTATGAAATTTCATCACTTTCTTAATATACCGTGTTGTTCCTAATAAACGCCCCCCTATGATTTTTGGATAAAACAATTCAAGAAAATGAGTTAAGCTTACCTAAGTCACATGATTTAATGGCCGGGACTGTCGTAATCCATATCATAATCACTGTTGTCATCAATGCTTTGTGCTTCACTGCACATCAAAACTTGGACCCACGTGTTGATTATAATAGCCCTGGGTTGAAATCCTCAGGCGCGCGCACTGAACACCCTTTTATAAACTGGGTGAGGTGATTTTGACTTTCCATTTTGACTGTAATAAACGCCCCCACTTTTGAAAAATGCACCACCCCCGGGGCGTTTATTAGGAACAATACGGTAACTAGTGCATTTTCAGACATTTTAAAGCACTTTTTCCAGATGCCATGCAAGAAAGTAGTCCACCCAAGATTTTTGATCCTTACGGCAGCCAGGTTAGTGGTGTATAACCTAAATGACATATTTGATTAGGTCCTTGCTTCCATACTGAAAAATATCTGTAAAGAATGAATTGTGTACTTACTGTCCTTGTTAAGAACTCATGTAAAAGGTGACTCAATGATAAACATTGAAAAGTCACCATAATATATTTATTGTTTGGATACTATTTATTAAAAGTAGTTTTGTTATTATCTGTATATATTGTCTTGCCATATTGTACATGTAAAGAAAAATCTAGAGAAGCCAAAATTATGATTCAACTATTGCAATAAATGTATAATTAAGCCACAAGAAGTTTGTCTTAGAAGATTGCATGCATAACTTAATGCACATCTTGGCACATCAGCTTTGTCTTCTTTTTAAAAATACTTCTCAGAAATAAAGTTCGGCTGCAAAGCAGCCCTAAAAAAATGGACCCGAAATGCAATTTTCAAAATCCTGCATATCACATAAACAGACAAACAAAAACAATGCATTCATAGACGTTAAGTTTTCTATTTTCTCCAGAGACAAACTTTTAATTGGCCTTATAGTGGCCTTATTGAAAGGTCAAGTGCAACTCCTGATTAAAATGTAATATGAGATTAAAATTAAATAAATGCATCAACACTCTGTTTTGTCATTTTCTTTACTTTGTTATTTTGTTCTAAGTGTTTTCTGACACACAACAAATTATGCAATTGATATTTCTGAACATGGCAGCTAATCAAGTAAGCCTTGTCTGAGTAGAGTTGTGGAAGAAAGTGCTACAAATTGCAAGAAAACAGAATGTATGGTAGTATCAAGGAAGAAGATGATTCCAATATGTACACTGAGAGTTGGCAGCGACACTATTTGGCAGATAGACACCTTCAAATATCTGGGAAGCTGGATATCATTAGACGGCCACTGTGATACAGATATAAAAAAGATAGAAATGGCAAAGGAAGCTTTTACAAAAATGAAGAATATTCTGACAAACACAAAGCTGTCCCGGAACACAAGGTTAAAAGTACTAAAATGCTATAGTCAAACCATCATGCTGTATGGATCAGAATGCAGAAAAGACTGGAAGCTGCAGAAATGTGGTTTCTACACAGGATCCTGAAAACATAATGGACTGATCATATTTCCAATGAGAAGATACTCCAACTCACCAACACCAAAAACCCCATCTAGACACATAAAATATAAGCAACAGAAATTCATCATTTTGAGAAAGAATAGCCTGGAAAAACTCAAACTCAGTAAAAACTGATGGTACAAAGAGTCAGGGATGATAAAGACAACTGTTAACTCAGAGCATAGCAAAAGGCCTCCAGACAAGTATGCCAGAAATGTTTCATGCCACCATGGAAGAAAGAGATAAGAAGGAACCACAACAACTTCCACAATCCGATTTTAATCTGTTTATCCATTTACCATCACAAAAGGAGGGGATTCAACAGCGACCCTTTGATCATAATCCCTCTGCCGCAATCAATGGTCGGCGAGCAATCATTACTGTAGCATTTTTGTGTCGCCTGCCCTAAGGCAGGAAGACACATAGGGATCACTTTGTCCACTGTAGTCTGTTGTTGTTGATGTCTGTTGATGTCTGTTGTGAAAAAGGGTTAACATTTGCCTGTAATATCCTCATACCAGGGTTCACACTAGGTTTTGGAAATAGTGCGTCTATTTGGACGCAAATTTGTTTCCCTGAGGTTGCAAAAGTGCGTCTTATTCAAATTATATGCGTGTCAAGTTTTAACACATTTGAGAACTGTTTTAAAGGACTGCAAACAATCCAAAAATAGACATCCAATTCCAAAACCTAGACTGGGCATATTGAGAAGCAATTACCCTGATGACCCTTAAACTCCAAAAGAACTGGTCTGAGTGGAGTATCTTGAATACCCTTTGGGACGGTGAGAGAGGTTAGTGAACTAAAAAAAGACGTAAATACAGTCAAATTTAAACATATATTTATTTTCACAGATTTGCTACATGTATTTAATGGTAACAGAATAATTATTTGAGTGAAAATGATACAATATTGTGACCATGTGCCAGAGCAAACTCTGTGATTTTGTGTAGTTTTAAGTGGCTATTTTTTTGCGTCCACCAGAGACGCAAAATCTTACTCTATCTAGACCAAAGTGCGTCCACCTTTGGAAAAGTGCGTCATAGACGCAAAAACGCACACTAATGTGAACCCTGCCTCATACTTTGATGGATTTAAACCAAACTTGGATCACAGGTGCAACATGGCATCCCCCATTTTTTGATGAGGTCAAAGGTCACATACCAAGGTCAAAGGTCATGTGAGGTCAAATTGTAAAATAGGCTGAAAATGTAAAATTGACCTCATTTGAAAAGTTGAAGTTCAATTGGAACCAAACATGGTTTATGGAGTCAAAGGTCATGTGAGGTCAAATTGTAAGATAGGCTGAAAATGTAAAATTGACCTCATTTGAAAAGTTGAAGTTCAATTGGAACCAAACTTTTGTCATAGGTGCACCATGCGATCCCTCATATGTTGATGAGGTCAAAGGTCACATACCAAGGTCAAAGGTCATGTGAGGTCAAGTTGTAAAATAGGCTGAAAATGTAAAATTGACCTCATTTGAAAAGTTGAAGTTCAATTGGAACCAAACATGGTTTATGGAGTTTACATGCAAACCCTCATTTGTTTATGGGTCCAAGGTCACATATCAAGGTCAAAGGTCCTGTTAGGCCTATCATTCACTAACCGCGATGGCAGGCGACACAAGCGGTTCGAGGACCGATGTATTTTTTGAAAACTCTGTGTCCGAACACGTAAAAGTGTAAAAGTATATTGCATATTACAACATGTTCCGGCTGACTCCGGGTGTATTTGTTGTTGTTTTTGTTGTGGGCCGCCAGCTATAGCTGGCAGGACCACTTAGCAATCCGTTGTGTGTGTGTATGTGTGGATGTGTGTGTGTATGTGTGGATGTGTGTGTGTATGTGTGTGTCAAAAATTGTTAAGTTTTTTTTTAAATTGACCTCAATTGAAAAGTTTAACTTCAATTGGAACCAAACTTCTGTCATAGGTGCACAATGGGATCCCTCATATGTTGATGAGATCAAAGGTCACGTGCCAGGGTCAAAGGTCATGGGGCGGCCCACAGCTTATATTCTTTGAATATAGCGAGCGCGAAAGCCGAGAACCGCGAAATTCTAGTTATATAAGAAGGTAATGTACATCGTTATGCATTCAACTTTACTGCCCAAGACTGCCCAGTGTGAGAAATAAAGGATGAAAGTTTGACTAAATTTGAACGTTTGACTCGTGGGTGGGGATTTTCGTTGGGCACCAATACTCGTTCCAGGGGTTCTGAAAGTGACCCCTAATGCCTAACGGGACCAATATTCATTTAAAATATACCCGGCCCCTAATTGGACCAGCTTTGGTGAAATTATACTAGTTTTCAGTGAAAATAAACACATAATGGTACAACAGTAATATGACATCCTTACTGTGCTATTTTAAATATATTTTCCACTAGTATTATCCCAGTTATATACTCTCTTTTGAAATTCCACTTTATGTATTATACACATCTTTACTTGTATGCAAAATACTTTTGATTAATATTTTAACAATTAACTTTTCACTGTACTGCATTATTACATAATTATTTATAATATTGTTTTTGTTGTATTCTATGATGAACAAATAAAAATTGATTGAAGATTGAAGGTAATTAGCAGTGAGATTATACCCCTTGCGGGACCTGTTCTCAATACATGAAAAAAGATACACATTTAAAATAGCCAATATAGCCAAAGAAAATGACACTTGTGCTACTGCAAGAAAAAATACACACTCGAGGTTAATTTGCTGATATGCTTAGGTTAATTTTTCCTATTTGTATCAATGAACCAGTCACAATCACAACTGAATTTGTACCCCTAGCGGGACTAGAACTTGATTACTGTGAATTTGATACCCATATAGCGGTAGTCCCGCATTTGCAGCTAGTCCCTCTCCCTCTTTTTTTCGTAACGAGCATGGGTCCCGTCCAATATCCAAGAACCCCCGGGTGTGTTGATATGTTTGAGTATTTACTTCGCAGCATTCGCTGATTTCCAATGACCCGGAATCTTTATCGCAATGAAGAAACAACCAGGAACTGAGAATTTTCTCGAGCAAGAAAGTCTGAATAGGATTATCCTCAGAAGGGCCACTTGAGAGAATATGAATAACAATTGCAATTATGGGGCGGCAGATAGATCGTTCAAACGTCAGGTGGGTCGTTGTGGTTCCTTCTTATCTCTTTCTTCCATGATGCCACTAGGCCATAAAAAGAAACAAGTCTGTTTCCCGTGACGCATGCGCATTGCTTTTTTACGGCCTTAAATCCCGCATAGCTTTTTTGTTGTTGTTATATTTGTATCAAAAAAAATATGAAAAATCCTGGTCGGAAAAAAAAATCCTGGAAAAAGCTTACTGGAGTTAGCAAACTACTTGGTGAAAACAAACGAACATCAATGTACATCCCCGTTGTCTTCTCTATTTTGCCAATATCCAACATAGGAATTGGGAAACCAGCGATGCATGGAGCAATCAGCTTGTATTCCAACCGTGAAATGCAGGTTGAATATCAATGAGTGTGACGTCAGAGAAAGGAATCGTGGGACGTGAAATTGAGTTTGTCGCAAACGCGCGGTAAATGCTCTTGCCTTCTTGAATGCACTCGCTACAAACTCGGACATGTCCCGCAGTATTTGCGATGACGTCATACCTCATAAATATTCAACCTGCATTTGACGGTTGGAATACAATGTTTACTTTGGTCCATGGAAGATGAATCCCTTTGCAGCCTTGACTGAGCTAAACGTGGCAAAGCCAAAGAAGACACGTCAATATAAAGTCTGTGTTGATATCATCCTGTATTTTATTAAATGGCGATTTGTTAAAGCCATGGTCGTACTACCTAGTCGAGGAACAGTGGACATTTTCCACTGTTTTCGATAAAATCATGAGGGGCGAACTGAGCAGTTCGGAATCTGAAGCATACACCGTTGATATCGACCAAACAGAGCATCGCCTGGTGAAGGTGTGTTGCCGTTGTAATTTTTTCACGTAGTTGACAAGTTGTACATTTCAATTGCCATACATATGTTGATTGTCTAGCAGAAACTTTATACCTTTTGTGCAGTTAAAGTTGTGATGAAATTTTGGTGGGCAAATAAAGTCTACAACCATCTATAAGTGAATACAGGTGACTGGCTGCGAGTTTGGGCTTCCGAATTTGACAACCCTTGCCAATGTTTATCTTGATTTTGTCATATTTTATGGAATAAATGGTCATATAAACCATTTTAATATGAAACTGGTATAAATGTTCTTAATCAGGGGCGGACCCAGGATTTGAAAAACGTCAAAATTACCGGGGGGCTGAAAGGCTGTAACTGGTCCAAAATAGCTCAAAATGGGCTGATTTTGCAAGAATTTGTAGAATTACCGGGACGCGCGCCCCCTCCGCCCCCTCCCTGGATCCGCGCCTGTTAATAAACGTTGAAAAGAAACCAAGGCTATTATTTTGATGTATTTAAATTTCTTCCTGAAGTTTTGTTTAAAAAAATAAAAACTGCATTGCGCATTGCTTTTTCATGAATTGTAAAAAAAAAAAAAAAAAATGCATTTCGCATTGCAATTTTCAGACCTGCTACAGGAAACAGACTTTTTTTTTTTGCCCTAGTGTCCGATATCAATTCATAACAATTCAGAAATAACCCAGCTGTTTTTGGGTGTTAAAATAATGGCAACAGCTAAATTTGTGATTTCATGGCCGCCACCGCCTGACCAGTCCATGATGTAACGGTCACACATGCCGCATGCCGGCCACCATGAGCAAATTACTTGACTGACATAGGTGCGCACATAATTGGTGCTAGAGACTTCTCTTCCGAAGCAATATACAGAAAATTAAAATAGCAAAATCGGGCAAGAAACCCCTTCTTAAAACAGCATAAGTCAATATATCCAAAGAAGGAGTGAGTTTTGGCTAGATTTCTCCGCAAAAGGCGTGGGTTAGCATCTTACCAGGGAAAATAGAATCGCTGACGCAAAAAACACAGAATGCGTAGTTTGCCAGTGGCGTGCACACTAATCCCATCATTCCTTGCGATTTCTATCTATGATAAGGTCTATGGAGGCAAGGTTAGGAGAAGTCGAAGAAAATTTCTACTTTTTTCAAAATAGGTATATGAAAATTGACATCAACAACCTCATATGAATTATGAGACACACATGCTTGCATGGACATAGTTGAGGGTGAGTGAAATAAATTTAAAGACAAATTAGACCTCTTGAAAGTTGAACTTCGCTGAGTTTAGGTAAAATGGCAGAGTCACTGATTGCCAACGTTCTGTAACTCAGTACCGTAGTACTGGGTTACATGTTACTGTAACTAGTGTAAATCATACCTTTTTAGAATCCTTGTAATCTGAGAAAGAGTGCCATGCACTTTTCAACATGATTGAAGCATTTCAAAAGTTTGACCCCTGTATAACCTTGCAACAAGGGGATTGGCAAGCTTGCTGAAGTTATTGTGTGCAAAAATCCAAAATTTTATCCGGAAGCGCACACTCTTTCACTACAGTCCCCTGCTAGATCACAAACAGGCAGGACCAGGCTTAAAAATAATATATTTGTTCTCATAATAGAATGTATTTCTAACTTTTATTTAAACTTATGGCATAAATAACACATCAGGGATCCTTGATCTTAAAGGTGCTTGTTCCGATTTATGTGTATTGTGTTCTCTACTTGATATGAGAGCCTGGCACTTGCACAAACACCCTGTCAAGTACCGTGGGAAATAAACTTGCGGCTTTGATGGTAGACGCAATAATGCATGTTGCAAAGCCCTATTCAATACTGTGCTAATATTGATGGTTAACCACTAAAACGACTGTTTTTTGTATATCTTGGGAATGAAATGGATTTGAGGGCTCAAATTTCAGGACGACAATGAGAAAAATACGGCCTTTCATCTGATATTGAAATCGATACTACTTGCGGGTAAATCAGAGGGATCCCAAAGACGATGGGAACACACACCTTTAATTAGCCCTTTTGTACATAACATGTTCTAGTTGTTGACCTTATTTGTGGCCTTATTTGCAGCTACAGCGGGAGCGGCCATCCGACTGAGTTAGATTTTCATCAAGTGTTTTGTTAAACATGCTAAGCTAACATTTCAGCTTAACAATGTGACCATGAACAATTTGACCTCAAGATGACCTTTACCCCAAATGACACGGCTGAATTCTCACTTACATGGTAACCTACACCGCAGCTACTCCATGTCTCAGGGGCGGTGCCAGGGGGGTGGCCGCCCCCCTGAGATGTTCAAAATTTAGGAAAAACAGGGTTTTGTGCAAAAATGAGGGTTTTTTAACCAAAATGAGTTCATTTTGAACTGTTTCGCCCCCGCCTATGATGTTTCGCCCCTCCTATGATTTTACCCTGGCGCCGCCCCTGCCATGTCTACCATGGCAGTTTGGTAATCCATATCTACTCAGTGGTAGCTGCATGGCTACTACCATGAAGGATCTGCATTGCATCAACCTACTTGCAAGAATTATTATTACACCTCATGAATATCATGAACAAAATCATGCTATTTCATTGGCTGGTTCCTATTACGTGTGCTATTTCCCTAGGGAAATAGATTGAACTGTTTCCCTACAACCTCATCCCCAGAGTCACAGTGAGGTGTAATAAAACAAATACCACATGCACATGGTTTATATCGAGAAATAGGGCACACTATTTTCCCTTGGTAGGGGCCTACTGGCTACGGGCCTATCACCCCTCATCCTTCAGGTTTGGGGTGATAGGCTCATATAGCCAGTACCTCAGGAAAATAGTGTGCCCTATTTACCTCTAACCATGTAGTATTTGTATACTGTTATCACAATTACGTAGTCTTATACAGATTATGCTGTATAATCCCAAAATATAGCTGCATGTTCATCTTTTGTTTACACCAAATATCTCACAGTAGAAAACAACTAAGTGTGTTGCTGCTAGAACAGCAGAAAACACCAAAACGCTCAGTGATTTTCAGTTGAAGGCCACTGCAGGCTTGAAATAGTTTACTGACCACGAATCAGCATGCAGAGTCAGCACTTTATGAGTGGAGTTATACCTTAGTCAATCTAAATGATCTACTGCAACCCACAAAAGATAGGTACTGGTATCCAGAACAAATGAAAAGCTGATTGGGTCTAAATCCAATGGCTGCCTTGTGTCATGTTCTAGGGTCATTTTTTGACATATGTAATATCTTATGGCATTTGAAAATAAAAATTGATAGAATATAAAATAAAATAACCAATCTAAGTAATTTAAATTAGGGATTCACTCGTGGATTTTCATGAGTAAACGCTTGTTTTGGCACGAGGGCAGGCTGGCGGGCGTCGCATCATTATTTTGCATATTTGTACCTTAAATCCTCCAAAATCAGCTGAAAAGTCACTCTTTTCATGCCATGTTTTGATCTTCTTCACACTTGAGAAAACAGCACAATCGAAGTATCAGATGGAATGTTCCATTCCAAAATAGGGGTGTGCTTTGTATGTGCACTAACATACAAAAATATTGAAAGCACGTTTTGTGTTTTATTCAACATGTATTCCGAAAAAAAGTTTTTTGATTGACAGTCAAGTATATCAGGCTTCAAATATTTATTTTGAGACAATAATAGCCATAGCGGTCATGCTCATTGCAGGGCTCATTGTACACACGCATACCTATTTCTACATGCCTACCCAAAAAGCGATCAGAAATCGATTACTGCAGGGCCATAAACGTTGTTTAGGACCGGCTCTCAACCAATCACAAATGCAGAAATCTCCTCATGATTGTGAAACTGAACATAATTTCACCAACTAGAATTAGTCGATGGTTAGTTATAGAATGGCAGACTTTGGATTTAGGCCCTTTTTGAAAACAACTTGAATTTTAATTTATGTTTTTATTATTTATTATATAGAGGTAAATAATTATATGAAGGTTAAAACAAGTCACAATGCTGTTCTAAAAGGTAGCAAATTCATTTTCTGGTGATTTATAATGATTTTAGCATTGAAACTCATCAGAATTTCTCTAAATGATTTTTTTCACAGAGCAGCCATTGGATTTAAGCCATTTTGGAAATCAACTTTTCATTAATACTAGCTGTCAAGATGGTGACATAGCTTATTACTGATCTCAAACATGAGAAAACCAATTCATTTGACAGATCTCAAATTCATCAGCATGTCAGCATATCGTCCATAGGTAATTTTAACAAGATACTAAATAAAAAACAACTACCCCATCATAACAGTTGAGTGATTCAAAATGTAGCATGTCATAACATTTGTGTTGTGTTAATTTGCAAACATCCAGAAAAAATGATATTATCAAACAAAATTGATAATGATTATTCAGTACAATTGAATACCTTTTTATTTTTCTTCTTTTTTTGATTTTTTAACACGGCCCTTGTCACTATAATCATCACCAACTATGGTTTCTTTGGTGAATAAAGAATTTGACTCACAAATCCCTGTATCATATTCATGTATCTCTACAGGTGGCTGAAGAGTTGATTTATGCTTCTTTTTCCTCTTTCTACTCAAAGTGTCTGTCTGCATTTTAGAGGTGTCGTCAGTTTTACCCTGATGTCCTTTATCATCAGTAACATTACTTTGCACTGCATCTGGGGTTTTACTTTTGTGACTAGTTGTTGACACATTTTTGGTGGAATCCACAGCAGAAGAACCTTTTTGACATACCTTGGTTTCACACAAAGATGATGACGATGGTTCTAAGTGTTTATGATGCAGCTTTTTCTTTTTCTTCTTTTTCCTATAATTTGAGCTAATTTCTGAGTTGTTTATATTATTGTTTTTCTGACATTTGTTTTCACTAAACTCTGTAGAATCTTGGAGAGTTCTATGTGGTAGGTCAGAGGTTAGCAGTAGTGCTGGTTTATCTTCTGCCACTGCAGATAAGATGCTCTGTGAATGTATCACATCTTCAAAGGATACTGCAGCTGATGCTAGTTTTTGCCTTTGTTCATCAGAATCACTGAAATTGAGAAATGGATAGTTAGCATCAGTAAATTAGCAGCCAGCCTATTATGTTTATATTAACGAGTGCATCAATGATGCAGTAACCCATCAATTGGGATGGTTTGGGAATGCATAGTTGTATTAAGTTTGGATTCATCCCTTGAGTTTTGTGGTTCCTTTGACCTTGAATGACCCTAATGACTTTTGTTGTGCCTTTTAAAATTTTTGGCATCAACACTCGACCCCATCCTCCAAGTTTTCATGTCCATAACCAAAGTTTTACCCCATTTGACCTCCTTTGACCTTGAAATAACCCCTGATGACCTTGTTGTGGCCTTTAACATTTTCGGCATCCACAATCAACCCCGCCCACCAAGTTTTGTCTGTTTCATGTCCATACACCATGTTTACCCCATGTTTGACCTGAATGGACCCCTGATGACCTTGTTGTGACCTTTAAAATATTCGCTGCACCAAACAATCGACCCCACCTTCCAGTTTCAAGTCCATACACCAATTTTACCCCATTTGATCTTGAATGACCCCTGATGACCTTGTTCGTGACCCCTTACCAATTTGTTGGCATCACCAATCGACCCTGCCACCAATTTTCGTCTGGATAACCAAAGTTTACCCCTTTTGATCCCCTTTTACCTTGAATGACCCCTGATGACATTGTTGTGCCCTTTAAGATTTTTGGCGTCAAATTCGACCCCACCCTCCAAGTTTTCATGTCCAATACACCAATTTATCCCATTTGACCTCTTTGACCTGATGACCTTTGACATCCCTAACCATCGAACCTCGGTCTTCGGACGTCCAAGGGGCACCCATCCACCCAGTTTCAGGAACATGCGACCCTCGATCTCGGAGAAACAAACGTTTAACCTCATTTGACCTTGAATGACCCTAATGACCTTGTCCTGACCTTAAATATTTTCGGCATCAAAACCGACCCCATCCCCCAGTTTCATGTCCATACACCATTGGTTTTACCCCATTTGACCTTGAATGACCCCTGATTTGACCTTTTGATCCACTAACCAATACCAAACTCGGTCTTCGGACAGTCATGGGCACCCACCCACCAAGTTTCAGTAACGGCGACCCTGGTCTCCGAGAAACAAACTTTAACCTCATTTGACCCTTGAATGACCCTAATGACCTTGTCCTGAGCTTCAAAATTTGGCATCAAAACCGACCCACCCTCCAAGTTTCATCCAAGTTTCCAGTTTGA
Source organism: Ophioderma brevispina (assembly GCA_023653785.1). NCBI lineage: Eukaryota > Metazoa > Echinodermata > Ophiuroidea > Amphilepidida > Ophiodermatidae > Ophioderma > Ophioderma brevispina. Next base: position 9,978 of record JAMKCH010022629.1, on the reverse strand, counting down.
TCCACTAACCAATACCAACTCAGTAATTCGGACGGTCAAGGGGCAACCCACCCACCAAGTTTTTCAACCTCGGTCTCTGAGAAAGATAGACGCGGTCCATTTGACGTTTTGACCTCTAATGACCCCCGGGGTGACCTTTTGATCCACTAACCAATACAAACTCGGTCTTCTACCCTCGGCAAGGGGCTCCCAGTTCACCCACCCACCAAGTTTCAGGACCATGCCGACCCTCGCTCCGTGAAAAAGACGCGGTCAGACACACAGACATATGTTAAAGACCGACCCCTAATTAAGATATATATAATTTTGTCATTACCTTTTAACATTTTCGGCATCAACAACGACCCCACCCTCCAAATTTCATGTCCATACACCAACATTTTACCTCATACTTGACCTTGGTGTGACAGTCCTTTGGACCTGTGAATGACCTGTGACCTTGATCCACAAACCAATACAAACTCGGTCTTCGACGGTCAAGGGGCACCACCACCAGTTATCAGGAACGATGTTACTCTCGGTCTCCGAAGACACCACGTTTATCCTCCTTGACCTTGAATACCCTTAAGACCTTGTGGACCTTTAAAATTTTCGGCATCAACATCAACCCCACCTTCCAAGTTTTCATGTCCATACACAATGTTTACCCCATTTGCCTTCCTTTGACCTTGAATGACCCTGCTGACCTTTTGATCCACATACCAATACAAATTTGGTCTCGACCGGTCAAGGGCACCCACCTACCAAGTTATGGAACTGCGACCCTCGGCTCCGAAAAACCAATGTTTTACCCCATTGACCTCCCTTTGACTTGCATGATCCCCGATGAACTTTGATCCACTAACCAATCGCCGTTGATCTATCCCGGCCTACGGCTACACCCACCACTTAGTTTTTTGGTGACCGTATGTCCTTGGCCTCCGCGATCAGACAGATACACGTGGCCTATCTCCCTTCTCTTCTAGTGGTAGGTTTCAAATGGAGACATTGTTTCTCACGTGGTTTATTAAAATTAAAAAGTAACCTCTGAATCAAATGTGTTTTAATAATTTTTGTTTATCTGGAAAATCGGAGGATTATTATTAAGAAAATATTAATAATGATGCATTTTATTGACCTGAACTGCCAATCTGTTCTGAACATCAGACTCCATAAAAACATAGCCGGTGAAAAGTTACGTGGCCCCCAGAGTGGTTTCGACAACTCATGTGTTACTCGGGTCGTCGGCTACATGGGCAACCCCCAGCCCCCAGGGAAACCCAGCTTTTTGGCGCGATACGCAGGTGGGTCATTGCATAAAACATTGTAAATACACGTTCTTGTACTCGACCTTGTTTAGCTCCACTCCGTACACACCTGCGGTGTGTGTGTAAAATATTTGGGGATCACATGAGCCAGAAGCACATTTCACATTTCTTGTGGTTGCTTTTCATATTCGGACATTCAGATCATCGCATAAATTTCTAATCAAGCAAAAAGCTGAACATTGACGATAAGATATTAAGGAAATGGTAGCATCTGCAATTTCGAAATAAATATGATACAAACCTTTCCTCGGCGAACATGTGGGAACGAAGATGTGACCTGTGACAACTGATCTCTACACACTCCAACAGTCCCCGTTCACCCATGGATAAACAATATGAGACGTAGATGAGACGGATTGGAATAAACATGCTCAACGATACCGATTTTCTTTATGGCTATTACATATGACCAAATTACACAATTTACACTATATTACGATCGGCCTGACCTGGGTATAAAATATTTACTACCGTCTCGACTATTTAGGCGCCCCTCAACTTATATTAGCCGCCCCTCGGACCTTGCCGACTTGCAAATCATGTCTCATTACCGCCCTCCATTTCGGATAGGTTCACTGCGCTGAACACTCCACTTTGAGTCACGATTTTTGTTAATTTTCTGTATCTTTCGGCGTATTTCCGCTAATATTTAAATTTTTCAAGGTTATATTAACACCTGCAAACAAAAAATACATCCACCTGTAGCCAATGCTGCGATCAAGTATACTTGAAGCACCAGACGGCTACTCTCGCCATTGCTATGGTGCCGGACGTCATTCGACATCGTGTTTGTCAATTTACTGGAAAATATCCAACATTATAATGGTTCGGCGGTAAACGTAAGGGAAGATCGATCACACTAGAAGACCGGGCAAGGTAGCTGTAGACTCCTAGAAATGAGGATTTTAGATTTTATGGGGATCAATAAATCATTAAACTGTTACATGTGCACATGTTGGCTTCTCAAAATATTTGGACACTGTTTTGGGCATCAAAAGCCCAAGTTGCCAACCATTCTAAAAAAAATGCAATCTGGCCCTGTTTTATATAGTTTCATTATATTTTGCACGAATTTTTTTGAATGTAAACATTAGGAAAATTGGATCTTTGAGACGCTTCTGCGAGTCACATACTATCTATATCCGATTGCGAATGTACAGTCAAAATCTGTCAATCATGCATCCGACCTGGTACACAAAATTACTTTGGCCAATCACATTGGACATTCATTATGACGTGTTTTATTATCATACGTAGTACTACCATGCATGAAACCTGCGACGTGACTTTCCTAAATACAATGCAAATAAAGTTCTCCCTTCACTCATATCATTCATGAACCCAACTTCCAATAATGTTGTACTTGAGATTTCCAATTAAAATTTTGAAGGATGTTGACACGCTAATTTAGGTATGTTTTTGACGTACGACACTGACCTTCTTCGCTCAACTTATCTTGACTTGCCCTAGCGACTTCACAAGAACAAGACATTAACGTGATGATCTTGCACTGACCCTCGGCAATTCCATTCAATTTATGGTTATACCATTTTTTTGGTAGGGGCGGAACAATTTACTGATGAAATTTTCACATTTTGGTTTATCTAACCCATAATAAAACCTATTAATTACGATTGCTGGGGCAAATAATTAAACATCTTTACAGCATTTACAATGTTAATACAAATAGAAACGCCTGTGGCGCGTGATTAGGCGAGGTATTATTTGATAGCCAACACAACCAAATCGCCAGGCCTTCCAGAAAACTTAAGATGCGAACATGTGGAATGGAACCCATGTTATCGGACTTGGGGAATTCCCCATGCATATCTAATTTGGTCCTACCATTTTATTAAAGGCGAGTCTTTTGTACTAAACATAGTTTTCCCTGTTATTGTTTTATTTGGTTTTTTTATTGTCCAATCTCTTTGATCATATTTTTAAGTCTAGTTGAAACAACATTAATTTATTTCAATGTCAAATCTAGGTTTGTATTTTTAAAAATATTTAAAAAATACTTTCCACTTCCCCCCCCCATTTACTGTTTAGTTTGGTTTACTTCTAATTAACAATATTGACGAATGTGTTTGGACCACTCCTTTAATACACAGATTTTTAAAAATTAAAGGTTTGTACAAATGGTCTTATCTTGTATCAAATTATGTGACAGCGAATTACTGATCAAATCTGATACAACCGCAATGAGATGCAGGAGATGGGTGTGTTAGCAAGCTCTTACCTACATTGGCAAATGATTTAGCACGCTGCTCCTCAAAACATGGGATTTTTCATGAAAATTTATCGGCCGATTGTCAGTCATGCTGCTGAACAAAATTGGAATTTGGCCCTAATTTTACTCATTAAGCAGCATTTTACGAAAAATCAAGCAACTGTACACAACATTCATTCTGCCTCTGCTGCTATGTTTTTGGCGATATAGCTGACCCACTTCCAATTTTACCACGTGATTTTTTTGTTTCGACGTTTTGAGTACCTACACTCAAAAATCAAAACAATTACCTCGAGCATAGACTACTAAAACCGTCTATATGCCTCGAGTGGCTACTGCCGGCCGACCGTGCCGGTTGCCTGGCGACCTATTTAATTATTCAGTTGTTAAAGACGAGCACTTGCGCAGGTTGTGCCAAAACATTGGTTCTATTTTTAGTCGATCTGGTTGTACAAAGTTTATCGGCCCGGTCCTCGCATTTGGTCAAACGGCTTGACAGAATTGGTAATAATCATCCATATGTTTTAAATTGTGCATTAAGATAAAAATACATCGGTTTTAATTATTTCTTGCATCATTTTGCCAAGTTTTTACAACATTATTTTGTTGCTGTGTAGTAGAGTAAGACCACTCACTTCTCTGATCTCAAGTAAACAGCTTGCGCTAGAATCGTCTTGGGCGACCTTCATCATCAGGGTCGTTTACACTAATCCACTCAGTCAAATTAACCTCCCCTCGAGTCTGAACCTCAGTCCCTGCCCTAGATGGCCCTGGTAGCTCTTGGTAGATGGTAGCACGACCACGTTCCTCACCGTTTCATTTTCGCCCGCATACCCATCGGTTAGCAATGCAAACTAACAAATATCATTCAGTAAGAAAGACGGCAAGCGAGGCATCCAAAGTGACCCGAAAAAACCAAAACCTACCCAAACTGACTCCCGTCACTAAAATTCCAAAAAATTAAAACCTAACGGCAAAAGCACCCTACTCCATAACAATTTGCCGAATTTTTGGCGGAACGGCCATAACACGGCCCGACTAGTTTTCAACTAAGAGCCGACATATTACATACGCCGTCTCGATCGAAATAAGCCATCAATTCAATGAATTGCTGGCTTAAAAATCAAATTGGTATACTACTTTGACATTCAATGTCAGGAGTCTTAAATGCAATAGCTGTCATTGTCAAATTCCTTTCAAACATCTGTGATGTGATTTACACATTTAACAAATTAGCTCTCAAATCATCCTCGTATTTGCGTCAATGGTATTCAATGTAAGCAGGCGAGTTGAATATTACTGACTTTAGAGCACCCATGTTTGGATAAGAAGGAACACAAATTCTTTGCACTCTATGTATAGATGATGTAACCTGAAAGGCCAGATTTTAATCTAGTTCTTTCATGAAGCAGGTGAATAGGGCCACATATCGATTTGAAGGAGCAGATTTGCCTCCTCTCCCAACTTATTGAGCCAGTCCAAAACTTTTTACTCTGGTGACCAATGGTTGAACCAATATAGAATCTTTATTGGTGTGTTAAAAATTACAACTTGAGCACCAAAAAAAAACCTTCCCATGCAAATGACCAAAAACACATACATTTATTGATCATTTGGTGTAAAACCAAAATCAGCTGTTTAAGTGTAGATTTTGAGTCGCCATCACTGCATGTCATTTTGCTGGAGACGGTAATGACTCAAATACTTGACTATAAGATGAGTTTTTCCTACACTGAAGTAGTTAATTAGAATTGTACTTACTTGTCACTGATTTTAAAGAAAATACAATAATTTCCTTATCTCGCATTATCGTTCTTCTTTTTGTTATGGCCTTTTGTAAGACAATGGACATGGTATAGTATGTCCGTACCAAGTTTCATGAAAATCAGTCCATTGGCTTGTACCAAAGGGTTTTCTCTTGTATTAGCCACTGAAAACATATATCAAAGGAGGTACTTACGGCTACCATTCAATTATGGAATCGGTAGATAGCAAGGAGGTACTTACTGTACATTCAGATTATGGAATCAGGGAGATAATTTTGGAATCAGGGAGATTTGATTAGAATTACAGATCAGGTTTTGGGGTGAAGCCATCTATCAAGATGAAAACATGAAAAACTTAAATTGGGTATGCCCTTTATATTGTTTAAAACTATTATAGGGACTTCAAATTTATTATCTTGCGAAGGCATTTAAAAAGCATATTATGGTGGGCCAAAGCGCTGCATGTTCTTGTTACATTTACAAGTTGAAATAAAAAATTAAATAGGTTAATTAATAGTCTTCCTTGTTTAAAAGTAAATTGAAGGAAAAAATGTGGGGTTGTTGATTTGTTGAAAATCCTAACAGAAAAAAAAAATACATATGTATACTCAAAGTGCACAGTACTCTTAATTGACTGACTCACCTGTCACTGCTACTATCTGCTATTACTTTCTGTTTGTTTGGCTGTTGTAAAGCACACAGAGGGCAGTACATTACTGGACATGCAATTTTGAGGTCGAAAATAAATCTGAAGTATCTGTAGATTAAATAAAGAATGATATCAATAACAAAGGCACTGTTAGTGATTTTGGGATTTGTGCAAAATGAATCCCTACAAATAGGTCTTCTTTGGACGAGGGACAATTTTTGGGTGACGTTAAAGCATTGCAAACTGTTCGCTCGATGGCAAGATTTAGGTTGAACCAATAGGATTCATTAAAAAAAGTTCCATAACCACAATTGAGTGATCAATTCACAAGAATTGCCTCCATATGTGGTGTGTCTTTACACAATATGGATCTAAAGTAAGGAGTACCAAAATTGAAGTTCGTACTTAGATGGGGCTTCTTCATACCAACTATTGGCTTATATCGCCGAAATTGATAATCCTTATCCCATCAGAGTGAAAACAAATCAATTATACCAATTATATGCAATATTCCTTTAAAGATGGATAATGTTAGTTATAAAATATATAAAAACAAAGAGGAAGAACCATACAAGGCTACTATTATTCTACAATTAAACAAAAAATAATAATCTCGCTGTTCTAAATATGAAATTGGGAAAACATCCATTTCTTGTTTCCGGGTCTGAGAAAAAGTCAATTCAGATAACCACTGATTACATCCCCATGATATAACCCTCATGCACTTTGGCAAGTGGTTGGCATACGAGGGGTGTTTTTGTAACGGTAAAATCAATGGAAGGCCCTGTCGTGGTTAGCCAATGTGGAAATGCCAAATACAGAAACTTGCTTCTTAGGTCATGTTTGTGAGGACAAGATACTAAATTTTAACTGAGAAAGAAAGTGAGAGTAATCTTACATCAAAAAATGGCTTCTTGAAGTGTGAAATGTGACCACAAAGACAAATGTGGACCGAGAGAGTGATAAAGGAGGAAGAGCAAAAGGCTACACGTGTAAGAAGACAGTGGTATGACAATACGTTGGCGATGGGATGGGCTGGAAACGCAAGTGAAGTGAAGGGCGTGATGCGCGCTTGGTGCGATTACTTATTAAGCTATAGTGCAATTAAACATGATTATTAAAGTAGTGTAACAAAATATAATTGATATGGGAAACTATAAGCACTGGTTAGCCTGGTACACTGATTACATTTTCACATTATGAAAGAAAAAGAGGACCTTACTTGTTACACATTGTTTTGACCCTTCCCCTAGTCATTAGCCCAATATCATAGTTTACTTCTTGAGAGAACCCCTTGCTAAATCCCTTAAAACAGATGGTCACTATATTGGGTGGACCTGCTAACCCGAGGTTTTTTCTTTGTGGACAGAGTCTGGTGAGGTTAAGGGTAGTTGTAATATTGTATTTGGTCCCAGTATTAAAAAACATGAATAAAAATTTACCTGTTCCCCATTATTTATACTAGCATGTTTGATCAATGGATTTAGGTTAAACTGTCTACAATGAATATCATCGTCCAGGATCACTATAATTGCCTCTAAAAACTTGGGGTTGGGATATTTTGACAGGTTTTGATTTTATCTATATACCATCATTAACAACTTAAATATTACACAAAATATAGGTGTGAGGGTTTTTCTCGACCTCCTGCAAGTTGGCAAGAAGAAGACTTAATCATTGGCCTTTGAGCTGGAACACAGTCTATCTTATGATCAGTGTTTTCTGCAGAGAGATGAACACCCATCTTCCGTGTGATTTGGAAACGGGATAATTGTTCCAGCGATGTTTCAGCCCAGTTTCCAGCTTCTGTGATTAGGCATCATGAAACGATCGCAGTAAATTATAAATATGCAAAAGTTTCATAGTGGTAGTTGAACAGGAAGCTACGGTGTCAGGATAATGCCATCATCTTGTGTTCTTGTGTTAACAATGGATTTGAAATGGAAATAACTTTGTGTATCCATCGTGCTGTGCGTTTTACCTGGAGCGCTGGATGGATACAGGACATTGACCCCACAATGGACTTGTGTATACTTCATGGAATGGACTTGTGTAGACTTATTCTTAAACTGGTACCAGGTATGTTGTCGCACATATGAAACATGGAATTAAGGGTGCACCCAAATATATTTTGTTATTAACGCACACACACCCTAACTCACCTTCACATACACACCTACAACTTATATACCATCCACAACTGGTACAAATAGAGGAGTTGCATTAGTTTTTATATCATGCGGTGCAGCCGCATGATATACTGTCTTCTCTCGATTTCTTTCTTATATCATGCGGAGCAGCCGCATGATATATTGCCTTCTCTCGATTTCCAGACTTCTTCTTCTTTCTTTCTTTGTACCTTGCTTCAAAATGCTACTAGTGCCAAACACTTGGTCGGATTGAACCGAGAATTGGCCACAAGAACCCCTGACCCAAGCTTCATATAGGGTGTAAACAGTTTAACCATAGGGGTCACATAGGGTCAATAGCGGTCATTGTCTGCGGCTAACCCCCTTTTCCTCTCCTCCGCACCCACAGTTCGCATGTGCTATCGATGCCATTCGGTTGCAATGTTTGCTAGGTGCCTGGCCATATGGGGTGTACACAGATTTTGAATCCAAAGTCATTTAGGGGTCAAAAAGGGGCAGTCTCTCTAACCCCTCTTAATATTTCAAAATGCTACTAATGTTACACAGTTAAAGTGATCTTGACCAGACTTCGTCAGAATAACCCCTGACCCAAGTGCCATATAGGGTGTTCACAGATTGGGGTCAAAGGTCATGCAGGGGTCATTACAGGTCAAATCGCTCTTACACTCCTTTTTGCTGTTTCTGCCACAAATCAATTGCTATAATCACTAGACTTGGTCAGAAGAACCGCTGACCCAAGGTCCATATGGGGTGTTCGCAGATTGGGGTCAAAGGTCATGCAGGGGTCATTACAGGTCAAATCGCTCTTACACTCCTTTTTGCTGTTTCTGCCACAAATCAATTGCTATAATCACTAGACTTGGTCAGAAGAACCGCTGACCCAAGGTCCCATATGGGGTGTTCACAGATTTGGGTCAAAGGTCACCTGAGCTGATTAAAGGGGCATTCTTTGAAAATCTTTAAAAACCTTCTCATGCCACATATCAATTTGCTGAAATTACCAAACTTGGTCAGAAGAACTGTTGACCCAACCCTTAAAGGTGCAACAAGAGATTTCAAGTCATCCATATTTTCTGTGATATGTAGTTATTTCTTATAGATTAGATGTTCAATAGATTCCCTACCTTTTATTTGGCTACAGAAATAACTTAAAATGAAAACAAAAGGTGATTTGTATATGCTTATTTTTCAATAAGAAAACTAGGCCTGATTTCCATATTTGGCTTCCTCTAGCTAATTAAATGTCCCAATTTTTGTACCAAAGAAACAGTTCTCAGCTTAATCCTTACAGATGGGGATATTTTTTATATAAAGCTTTACACCAGTGCCAAAATCAGAATTTTCACATTTTTTCGGGACATCCGTTATTTGAAATCTCTTGTTGCACCTTTAAAATGTGTATACAGATTGGGGTCAAAGGTCACGTGGCAGCATCTACCGCATGATATACTCGTGCTTTCTAAAGCACAATCGGTATCTAGTTTCTTTACACAGCCGATTGCAAATCGGCTGTGTTCTGTTTTACTAGCGTTGTTCTTCTTTCTTCTTTCTTTCTGTCAATATGCTTCTAGCTCGGCAATGGCTTGACCAATAGTGACCAGATTTGCACCAAATGACCGCTCAGCGAACCATCACCTGCCATATGACTTTGACCCCCAATTGACCTTTGACCTCGTCACAGGGTTCAGATATGTCATTTAATTGGCAAAAATATCTTCTTTTACAGGATTATGCCGATATCAACTAAACTTGTTCAGAGGAACCACCGACCCATGCTTCATATACGGTGTTCAAGAATAAGGCGTCAAAGGTCATTAAGGGGGTCATTTCTGGTCTGAAAGCCAAAATATGTCATTTAATTGGCAAAAATATCTTC